>JAANSN010001027.1:0-39906 GCA_036850665.1 Dicranocentrus wangi | reverse complement strand
TTGTTGTGTGCGCTGGCAGATATGCGAGTACTCCGTCCCTGCATTTCGCACACTGTAATTTATTATACGCTTATTCTGAGCTATGCCCAAATATTATACAAATACGTTCCCAATATTTGCACACTAACATTAGCATCCATTAACCGAGTTACGATAGGTTTTTAGCAATGCTTATAGTTGTCAAATATAAAAACTTGTGAATTTTTTAGTTCAATGAAAACTACATTACCGAGAAATAATTTTTGTTTCTACTTAAGTAGCTTGCGTGATGCACATGTGTAGGTACACGTATGATGTAACTGCTCCGTTTTCAATCTGCTTTTTTTGTGTCTTTCTTTCAAACTTAATGTATCTCGCGTATTTAGTTTGGTTCATGAGATATCAATTTGAAACAAGTCACTTTGAGATCGGGTCTGAGTGAGTGAGCAATATAATGCCTAACTAAAGTCGTCTCTCAATATAATATAAAGCAGGTAGCGGAGGTATAGGGACGCGGCGCGGCGAGGTGGATATATATATATACATATATTATTTTCACTCATGTCGCGACAATAATTATCTTTCATGTAACTTCCCGAGCACAATGAGCTGCAAACTCGGGGCTGAGCCTTTCCAGCCTTTGTACTTATATACGTACATATATATGAGATCTTTCTTTGTTCCAGGTTCACTCGACTGGAGTCAAGGTCCGCAGAGCCATATGGGATGGGAACGTGCTATATACTTACAAGTGTATTAGTTCACAAGTGTAATATTAGTTTGATGCAAAGACATTTACAATACACATTGTATATAACCCAGATGAAAAGCCTGCTGCTGGTCCTGTTCTCTCGGCTCGAACGCAAAACAACGGGTCGGAACGTCGTCAACAGGCATGGAACGTGGGAGACTGGTCGGACCTGTTTTACTTTAATGGAAATAAATGATCTGGAGCTGACTTTTGCCTTTTTCTCTTGTAACTGCCATGTTCAGGGGAGAGGAAGAAAAAAAATATATAAAAAAAGAGCAACAGAATCCCTCTGCCAACTTTTCCTGATCTCGTTCACTTCACTGAAAAAATTGCAAACACACCTGAACCTCGTTATTAGTGGGAAAGGAAGAAGGGAGAGAGAAAGTATGATGGTAAGGCTCGTAGATGAGGAGGTGGACGACGGAGCTGAAATAAAACTAGAGACTTTTTTTCGTTTTTGCTTGGGTTGACTTGACAGAAAGCTATTTCTGAGTGGCTTTTCGTGGTTGTATCGATTTTTCATTGGGAATCGCAATCTCCCCTGAGCTGCATTTTTCCCAAAAAAGGAAAGCAAACGTTGTAATTATCTTTTTTGCAGGATGTAATACTATAGAGCAGTTTGAGAGACCTTGAACTGGGATTTTATAGGATAGACTCTTGTAATAAAAAATAGTCGTGAATCCTTGGGTGTGTGTGTTGTGTACCTGTTACTTTCACTTGGACGGAAGCTCGATATCAAATTCCCAAAAATGTTTCACTCTGGCTCGCCTTGCTCTTTCACGGGTGTGAACCCATTGAAACTGCTCATCTGTGCCGATGCACCCGTGTGAAGTTGTCAAAAGGTTAAATTAAAATGCTGCTGCATGGATGCATGGAAAGTAATCAAGTACGTGTAAGTCGAGAAGGGAGAGAGGATCCAGTTGCAGCTTTGCTATTGCTATATATATCGACCGCTTTGTCAAATAAAGTCAGTTAATCATTTCACACGTATTGGATGTCAAATGATGAGACGGATATCATGTTGATGTTTCAAGTGTTTGCAACCTTTCATCCATATCTAGAGAAGAGGATGACACAATATGTCATTTGGCTTTGATTATATAGACTAGTACAATGCACGCCTCTGCTGGATGATGATGACAGGGTGCAGGTAAGCGGAATGAGGTTAAGGGAATAAGCCATACATTTTTGTATGGATAAAATCATTATAAGCATCGGGACAAGGTATTGAGCTACTTATTTCCCATCTGAAAGTGTAACAGTAAGCATACGTCCGTGCAACCGCAGTGTCCAACCATCATGAGAAATTTTGTTCATGGAGGAGCCCTTCTCCTCCTCATTTCCACCTTGTCAGTCGCCTGGGCTCAAGACAATATTTGCAATATTCATTGTGACGGGAGAGACCCTGCTCTCTCCGAGGACGTCAGGGATGTCGTAGAAATCACTGTGGAGTCCCGCCGGATCATCCTCCGAGTATCCGACGACGATAACATGGCCTACGGCACAATTACCGATGGTGCGCCTGGGGACGAAGTGTGGGTAGATAGGACCTTCAACGGGGGTCTCAACTGGAGTAATGACACTCGCATTGGGGACACCACAATCCCAGAAGGCTCGACGCAAGCCATGACACCCATGTACAACGTTGATGATCCCACCACTGTCCGGATTGGGGCTCTGCGGGCGTGTGCCATTGTCGGCGGTGGTCAGACCAATCCTAGCTGTACACCTTGGGCAAGGTCAGCTGTCAACGCGGAAAATAAGCTGGATGCTGCCGTTACCGCCATGATGATGTATTACGAGGCGTGGCGAGGACTGTGGAAAACGGTGGGATGGTGGAACGGAGCTAATGACATGAACGTCCTTATCGACTACCACCTCCTGACGGGCTCGCGCCTCTACGACTTTGCCATTAACAACACGTTCGAGTTGAACAAGGGACTGAATGAGTTTGGCGGATACAACTTCACCAGTGACAGTATCGACGATTCATTATGGGTATACTATTCAATAGCCGTTTTCTCTTTTTTTTTTCTCGCAACCATGTGATCAAAATATATAATGATTTTGTGTATTGTGTGTCTTGGTTGGATGCAGTGGGGCCTGACCTGGATCAGGGCATATGACCTTACCAAGGAAGAAAAGTATCTAACTATGGCAGCAACCATTGCCGATTTTTGCTATCAGTGGCACGATGACGTTTGCGGCGGAGGTAAAAATCAATCATAAATTCTGACCATAAATTATCATGCTTAGTGGATATTTGGAAGGTGGTGTGGTAGTGGTAATGATAAAAGTATGTGAAGTGAGAAGAGTGAGAGAGGTTTTTTGGCTCTGACTTGTGTGACGGAGGAGTGACACTATCATGACACGAATGATGTGACAGCAGCGCTTTTGACTCTTTTTTTTCAATCACATATTTTTTTTCTTCATTATGATGATGATTTTTCTCAGGCATCTGGTGGTCGGATCGACGAGACTACAAAAATGCAATTCCAAACGAGCAATACATCAAGCTCTCAGCCCAGCTTCACAACAGAATACCAAACGACGAGAAATATCTCGAGCAGTCGAGGAACCTCTGGACCTGGTTCAAAAACATTGGCATGATCAACGGAGAGAATCTAATTAACGATGGGCTTCACGAGTGCAGGAACAACGGGCAAGAGACGTGGACATACAATCAAGGCGTTATTCTGGGCGGACTTGTTGAGCTGTATATCGGCACTGGGAACATGAGCTACGTTGAGGAGGCGAGAAAAATTGCTGATGCCGTGTTGAGAAGCACCCATCTCAATGATGAATATGGAGTGCTGCGGGAGCCGTGCTTCGAGAGCGAACCAGATTGTGGCCCGAACGCTCCTTGCTTCAAAGGAATTTTTATCAGAAACTTGGGAGAGCTGGACCGAGTTCTGGATGATAGGCCGTATACGCCGTACATTCTCCGCCAGGCTGAATCAAATTACGAGAAAAATCGTAATGCACTTGATCAATATGGGCTGCTCTGGTCGGGGCCACTGGATTTCCCGGATGCTTCCAGGCAGCAGAGTGCCATTGATGCTTTGCTCGCTGCACAAGTGGCCGGCAACAAATAACCATTTTTATTTTATATATTGAATTCTCGCTCCTCCTCGCCACCTCATTCTGTAATCATTTATCGCAAAAGATTGCTGCTATTGCTGCTGCTGCTCAAATCCCGTTGCATGCTTGTCGTCAAATAAGAAAATAAAAAAACAGGGCTGGATGAGCGGAGAGGAGATAAAATGAGTGCATAATATCCGGAGCTTTGTTTTTATTATTATTATTGTGTTGTTGCCTTTTCTTTTCCTATCATTATCTACCAAGAAGACGACGGTTGAACTGTCAAAGGAGTTGGCTTAATGAAGACAGAGTGGCTGGATGGGACCATGAGCCCAATAATAAAGCTTCCAAGTTAAGTGATTCACACCGGAAATCTGAATAAAAACCTCGTCCACACTCTGACACTACTTTTCCATTAATTAGGCAGAGCGCGTCAAGAACTTTTTTTAATAGGTTATACTGCGGTTTCTCCTCTAAAAGCAAACGCAACTTTTATTTGTTTGCACTATATATAATACGTATATATGTAACATAGGTTTAAACTTATACAGCTTCACATTCCGGCATTAGGAAACTCCCTAGAATAATAATAATTACAGCAACTCAGTATCAAATCGAGATGCATAATACATAAAATAAATATAAAATACATTTCTCTTTATTATAAAAAGAACGTTATCGTAGAATATATATTGGACTCGCAAAAATTACTATTATCTTTGTGGTTTCACCTATAAAAGCAAACAAATGCAAAAGCAATAAGAGCAACCAAAAATTTAAACTTTTACAGCTCAACATTTTTCTACTGGGTTAACTCCCTGGAGTAATTACTACTACGTATAAACCCAATATCCGCTGGAAATGACAATATGTATAAACATTTCTCGTTAGATAAAAATGTGTCATCATCAAATCATGTAAGCATATTGCGAGCCTCATCCCTACTCTGATTGTTTATCGTTGCCTGATTTCCCTAAAATTCTATTCAGGCCACCAACCCCAATTCCTCTACTCGGTAGGCTGAAACGAATCTTGCTGCTATGCCTAATGTAGGATTTCTTAGAGAATGAGATGTTTCTCCAAGACATACTTGGATACCGATTTGCGGTTGACCTGTCTGGACAATATATTATCTTAAATGGTGCAGCTGTCTGTCCTCCCTGGAAAATGGCATAAAACAAAAAAACAAACACAATTGATTAGGTGACTCTCCTCTCCTCTCCTCCACCTCATGAGTGACTAGGTGCAGATGTATTTTTCTCAAGAGAGATAAAAACCACGCAACTGTTTTTTCCACGACATCCTCTCTCTCTCTCTCTATTTTTTTTAATGTTCTCCTTTTCCTATATAAGTGTCAGCGAACAGCCACCAAAATAAATAAATCAGCCTAACAAACGCTGGTGCTGCTGCTGCTGAATTGTCTCCATTTCTATTAATCCAGATAGGAGTAACACGGGTTGGCGCTCACAAGTTCTCAGTTCGTCTTCTTCCCTTTTTGCCTTTTTCCAAAACTTTAATCATTTTGCAAACAGAGCTGAAAGAATTTGCATTTCTGATTGATTTACGACTTTTTGGTCTTAGTGAGAGCTTTCAAAGTTTCTCTCTAGAAGGAAAAATAAAAAAATCCTCCTGGTGTGAGATTCACTTTTCCCATTTTACACTGCAACCAATACAAGTTTTTTTCCCCCTGCTTTTACAAAAAGCTAATTTATACTTATTGAATACAATCAGTGAGTTGAGTAGTGGTACATAGGTATTCCAAGACCACGCGCAAAAAAGTTATATAACCGGTGAAAGTGTGAAGTATATTACAGTTCCACAATGACAGACTACTACAGTCGCTACCTCAATAATTTAGTGAACCGGCTGAGGGGAACGTACATAGATAGTCGGCGTGAGAGTCGACATCGGGAACGGGAAATTGTTAGAGAAGGTAAGTTTTTTTATTCTATTCATCATCATCATCATCATCCAACACCTTTCCCTTATTACTTACGCATATCTATTTCTCTATTTTATTACAACTTTTTCCCAATTAACTACGCCGCCCTCGTATCGCTTTTTTATGCTTCTTTAGTGCAGGCGGAGGCAGAAGAGATGCACTTTTTAGTCACATGTAAAATTCATAGGCTTTCCTGCAATCATCGTCGTCAGTTTAGTAAAAACATCATGAGTGTGTAAATGATTAATATGTATGAGTTGAGCTGCTGGTTGGAGAAAAAAGAGAGTAAAAGTCTAAATGTAAGTTTTTTTTTTCTAAAAAAAATTCACTTTTGGGTCCTCCCGATGAAGGGCCCTGTCACCCGAGAATTTATTAGGAAAATGTAGGAGCATGCATGCATAATGGATCGAATATGAAGTTTCTTAATGAGTTCACTCGCTAAAAAAAAGAGAGAAAAAAAGTATTTAATTGAGTTATAGCTTGTGGGTGGGATCGGGATCCTCATGTGTACTCGTAAAAAAAGGGATACTCGCAACTTTGGTGGTTTTTTGGTATTCAACGAAAAAAAAGAAGTCATTTCACGTTTTCCTCCTCCAGAAAACTTTTTTTCGTGGTCTCGAGTGTGACTCAAATTGCGTAATTTGACTGATTATTAAAAACGATCCACTTTTCTAATTAAGGTTGGCTCGGTGCTGTCAAGTCAAGTCTTCTAGGCGAACCTCTAGTTCGAAACGAAAAACGAAATTAGTAACAAGAAATAGTCCAAAAAAATCGACGAATATATAATACACAATCTTTGAGTATAACTCTATCTCCCTCCTCCTCGCCTCTCCTCTCCTCTTTCTACTTCGCAAAATCAACATTCATTCAACTTATCTTGGGTTATCCTTGATTTGTAATAATTTCCAAACGTGATTCGAAATCATCATCATAAAACAACAAAGAAAACAGAATATGATCAAACAAGTTATATGTGCTGCATGTGAATTCCCCTCATCATTTGCGTTACATGATGATGGTGGAAAATATAAAGCCTGCCTCCGCGACTCCCTTTGATTCTTGGATGTTGCAAAAGGCTTGAGATAAATCAAATAATCTTTTTCCCTTATTCGCATTACAATGAGGAGGAGGAAGGAAGGGAAGGAGAAAAAAAACTTCCATTTGTTTTCTAACCGCGTTCACCGGGATAAAAAAAAGTCTGTAGATGTGTATTCTCCAGAGATTGGGGAGAAAAACGGGGATACGTATATACTCATAATATGAGGAAACCGGGGGAAAATACTTTTTTGTACTCTCTCTCTTTAGATTCCGCTTCCTCCAAAGCCACAGATTTTTATCATAAAAATAAGTACATATTTAGGTATACATATTGAGCTGAGCTGAAGGAATTCTGTCGATGGGTTGTATGTAGCAGCCAGCCAGCATATAGCACCCGAGAGCAAAGTGGGATCGGATAGTATAAACGTCAAATGGCTCTCCTTTGCATTTTTCTGCATTCATTTCCAAAGTGCTTCTTCTTCTTCTTTGCCTTTGAGTTAAAAAAAACTGTGAGAGAGTTAAACACGCGAGGGAAATAACATTCATCTAGAAAGTTCAATACCCAGACCCAGATAGTAAGCAAAGCAAACCAAAAATCGGTGAGACGCTTTCGATAGCTCCTCTCCTCTCCTCTTTCTTCCCTCCCTAAAATGCAGCATAGGTAATCGGCGTTGTCATTTGCGATTTGCTTTGAGCGAGCCGCAATCCCAAAACTAGAATCGCTTTTTGAGCCACAAAAATGTACCAATTCAGAAGGAAAGAGCGTATATAAAGATTGACGAAAAAAGTAAACCAGGCAGAGCTAGGAAGGAAAGAAGATTTCAACGTGAAGAGCTTGAAAAATTAGAGCCCCGTCAAATACTCTTATCATTGTAGATGAGGGGCTGACGAAGAAGAAGAAAAAAAATCGAAGAAATTGCATTATATCCCGTGTGGATCCTAGATTGAAAGTATCAACCTTCACCGGAGAACCTTTTACTCATTTTTTACACTCCCAACTTTCCAAAAGCTTTGCTCAGAGTGAAGAAAAGAAGAAGTTTTTTCAAGAATTTGCATACTCTCTTACTCTCTCTCTCTCTCTCTCAGCCTCTCTTCGTGCTCTCCACTTTTTTTTTGCAATTTCACATGTTGCTTATATATAGCCGAGTAAAACCCGTTTGTTTACTGTCATCATGCAGAGACTGGTGGTGGGGATTCCGCTGATGGGGCGGCTGAGGAAGGTCCTACACCTCCTTTAAAAATNAGCCGAGTAAAACTTCGTTTGTTTACTGTCATCATGCAGAGACTGGTGGTGGGGATTCCGCTGATGGGGCGGCTGAAGAAGGTCCTACACCTCCTTTAAAAATTGGAAGTGCGACCTTCTACCCCCGAGAAAATGGCAAGATTCACAGAACGGCAAAGTTTGAGCTGGCGGAGAGAGGAACCCCGATTTTCCGCCGAGGACAAAACTTTTACATGGCTTTGATGTATGCATCTGAACAAACAAGGAAATTCGATCCGGACTCAGATCAGCTCAAATTGATTTTCACGTTTGGCCCGAATGCAAGCCCGGTTAATGGAACAGAACAGATTTTGAAGGTTGACAAGTATCTACACTCTGATGAGTCCCGGTGGTCGGCACGGATTAAGGGACATGATAACAATGCAATGACTCTTGAGGTACGAATATATATCTACTTCAATCCTCCTCCGGCAGTTCTTTTTTAAAAATAATTTGTCTAAATAGGATGATTTCTCTCCGTGCAGGTACACACTGGTGCAGACTCATGCGTCGGCATTTGGAAATGCCGAGTGGAAACTACCGTGAAAGGTGAGGACGGGGCGGCGGTTGGAACTAGCGAGAGATTCAAGTGTCCCGACGACATCTTCCTGTTGTTCAATCCCTGGGATTCGAGTAAGTGCAAAAAATATGGTTGTCACTTATATTTGAATAAAAACAAAAAAAAAGAAAGCAAAAAAAAGCTTCAATTTGACACCCCCAACTTGTGTATGCATGAGTGCCAAAGTGGAGCAGCTAAAATGGGGTGAGGTTATAGAGGTTATATATACGCATAATATTGTTCAATTGAAAGGAATGCCCACAGGTAAAACATGGAAAATGCATGTCGAACGTTCAATTTCATTCCTATCTTCAACCGAGAGAAAAAAGCAATTCGAAAAAAAAATTGCGACAAAACTTTTTGGAAATTGATTTCCCCCGGAAAAAGAAAAAAATATGTATCACTATATCCATTCAACTTTTTCCCTTTTCGCAAACAATAAAAGTTTATTCCCTCCAAGCTGTTCTGTTAGCGAAAAACGTTAGCAAAAAAATGGATGGATGGAGGACAAGGGGTGCGTGTGTGTGCCCACTACATGCCAAAATAAATACTGTGTTCCATCCCCAACCCAATAGGATTTTTTATGCGGTTGTCCTTTTTTTCTTTGCAACTAGGTATCTATATATATTTAGTTTGTCTGCTACATGGATCCGGAAAAAACGGGCGCTATCCTTATTCTCATTTATGATCCTAGATTAAAGTCATTCCAACTTTTTTCCAAGTATTTGATGAGATGTGTTTCGCTTTTCTGTCAAAACTAGTCCGGATGGACGCACGAATCCAATAAGTTTTTTTCCTCCGTGTGCCGTGGCGTATGGTAGTATAGATCCGTAGAATTGAGGAAAAATAGATTAAATTGAAAACTAAAAAAGTTTCCAGTAAATACTACTACTTTCCAGTAGGGAATACTACTTTCATGCGATGCGATCAACTAAATTAAACCCAGAAAGAATGACAGTTTGTAAGCAATCCAGTCACACAGGATTGAATGCAAAAGAAAAAAAACTTTGTATAATTATTTTAGCAGGGGCCGCCCACATCACATATGTGCGCCATTTCCCCCCCGTGCTCGTGTAAAAGGAACGGGAAAGTTTGTTTGCAATTCTGGAAGGAAAGAAGGGAAAAATAATTGAAGCTGTCCTTGTGTCTTATGGGGACGGACTAAACTGCTTAAAAAGTCGTAAAATTATAAACGCACACGCCCCATTCATTCCTTTTCATTTTGTTCCAATTCTAATAATAAAAAAAGATATACCCACCACGTGTGCACCCCTCAGGAATGGAATAAAATGTATGATGTATGCAAAAGGAAACTGCTCAATTTACGTTTTTATTGATTCCACAGATGACGTTACATTTATGAGGGAGAAAGAGCTGCTGAATGAGTATGTTCTGGAAGACGTGGGGAAAATCTGGGTTGGCTCGCACAACACTGCTCAAGGGAGGCACTGGGTTTTTGGTCAATTCGACGATTCCGTCCTTCCATTGGTAATGATTTTGCTGGAAAAGTCGGGAATCCCTTTTCCCTCCCGAGGGAATCCTATCTTGGTTGCGAGAGCGCTTTCGAAAATGGTGAGTGCATGAACACAATGCTCATATATGCAGCTCACTACTCCTATCCTGGCTGGTCTACATACACTACCTACACTATCTTAAATCAGTTTTCTCATTATCTCCGACGCTTCCCTCCCTCCCACTTTTTCCAGACAGACATGAAGGTTCCAAGGTTGAATATGGAAATAATTACGGGTGGCGGGTAGTACGTATATGTATATGAGAAAGGTGGGTTTTGCGATAATGACATGATGGAAAGTCTATGCAGTATCCAGATATACATATGGGGCATAGAGACTTTGAGTTTCACAAACTGTAGTAGTTTCTGTCTAAAATAAGAATTCCAGCTAATAAACCAGCTTACTACGCAATTTCACGGTGTTTTACGGTCTCTCCCACCCCGTTTACATGATTCCTCTTCTGTCTGATTAATGGAATGTCTAAAAAATATGCGCGAGCCCCGTGTCTACCTGGATTTTTGAGTAAATGGGCCGGATGGATATACGCTCTACCTCTAAAGAAAACTCTGACCGTTATTTCCTTTCCCTTTTCCTTTCCCCCTCATTTCGGAAATGATACTTAGCAAAAATTGTTGGATTGGGCTGACAGGTAAATTCCAACGATGACAACGGGATTTTGGTGGGACGGTGGGACGGCGAGTATGCCCCTGACACTGCACCATCCGCTTGGACCGGCTCGGTTCCCATTATTGAGAAGTACTTCCAAAACATGAAGCCCGTGAAGTATGGCCAGTGTTGGGTCTTTTCTGGAGTTTTATGCACTGGTAAGTGTCTCCCATTTTTTTGTACAACGTACGTCCCTCGCTGACATGTTATTAATACCTTGCAATTTTCCCGGAGAGGGAGCGCATCAATACTACTGCTACTACTTCAGCGGCCATTGTATTATACCTACACAGAAAACATGATGATTTCAGTTCGAGATAACGTTTTGGCTGAAAAATCAGTAGTAGACAAAAGGAGTAAAGTCGTGGGACCGGATTGCAATAAAAAAATCCTGGGACGAGAAAGTCAATATCCCAGAGTTGCACAATGTGCTTGTGCCTGTGTGCTTTCCCTTTTTTTGGCCAAAGCAAAATCCTACCAAATAATGTACTACTATTTAGTACCAGGAAACGCCTGCACACACACCAGAATTCACTTTTGATTGTATCATGTAATGCGAATCCCTGCTGGATATAAAAGCATATTTTTCAGATTTTCTGCTAAATTTCCTCTCCCTATCATGAAGCAATTTCCCTTGTTTTCAAACATCAATATATGCCAAATAGCAAACAAAAGAGTTTTTTTTATCCCTATCAATACTACCCCGCTCGCTACTCCTCCTCCCTCCGCTCAGCAACTCCTTCCAACTTTATATAAGACGGCACGGCACGGCACACAATTGTGCAAAAAATTACACATGTTTACGAATATAATGGCCTCTAAAAACATAAAAGGTTAAATAGTAGCAGATTTCCCAGATATAATCGACACACAATCCGCATCCGCCATCATCAAATATGAGCTGCTTTCTCTCCAAATTTCCGCAAAAGTGTCTCTGCCAAGAAGAAGGAAGGAGGACGACGAGGACGACGACTGCGAGTGGTGGAGAAGGCAGTTACACAACAGATTGCCGACTCATGAGTCACGTCAGCTGGTATGTGTTGCTGTGCTTTTAGCTTGAACCACCACCAGCGAACTAAAAAAAAGAAAGAAAAAGGATGAGCAAAGAGGGGGAAAAGAAAAGAAATTCCCTTGTCTTTGCCCCTTTTTTCCTCCTCTCTCTCACTCACTCTCTCTCTCTCTCTCTCGCTTTCTCAATAAAATGCGAATAAACTGCAAAAGGATTTTCCGATCAACAGCTTCAAATTATTGGCAGTTGCTCAAGCTCCAAGCTGTGGAGCGTCTCTCTCAAAAGAGAATAGCAATACACAAAGGACAGCTTTTAAGGCTGAATAAACAAGGGGCGAGCGAGAGCGAGAAGCTACTCTGTTGTTCTCGCAGCTCTCTCAGCTTTTCCTTCTTTTGCAAAAAAAAAGTCCAATATACTTCCTCCCTCAGAGCGGGGATAAAAAAATATATATCCCTATATTCACGACGACGGTATGCAATGCAAACAACGCGGCGGATTTAGGCACTCGCACTGCCTATGCATGCCTCCTCCTTCTCTATAATAATCCACCTTTTTCCTCTCATTTCTTTATCGAGGAGAAAATCCTTTCAAGGGAAAAAGAGCCACTTGAAAGATTCCTCTCCATCTTATATTCTCTATGGGTTTTCCCCTTCCTCCACTCCTCCTTTTGCATCATTTCCTATCATCATCATTGTCATGATTATCATTATCATTATCAAAATCTCATCCTCTAACCATCCAAACTTCCTCCTTATGCCTACCCTACTTACTACACCATCATCATCATGTTATGCACCAAGGCCCTTTGTACTGTGTAATAATAGCTGCCTTGTTTGAAGTATTTTTTTCGCAATATGCCAAAGTATGCGAGTACACAAGAGTACAGAAGAAAAGCTTTTTTCGTAAATAATGCATGCAATTATGGAGACCATATATGTATCCCGGTGTGTGTGTGCATTGTGCATGATGAGACCGTGTGGACGCGCGCGTATGTCTTTGGTAGTCAAGTAAAAAAAAAGTTGAGAGAAAAGTGTGTTTAAATAATATCTCCAGTTGGATCCTATCTTCTTCATTCAAGCTACAAAATTGAATCGATTCATTTTATTCGCTAGCGTTTTATTATTGTCGCCTTTTTCTCCCCATTTTTATTTTTCTACTGTGTGTCCTCTGCATAAAAGTTGGGCTCCGAGACACACGACAATGCGTACGTACGTACTAGTTACATGAAATTCTCTAGTTTTTTTTTATTGTTGGCTGGCTGCATATTATCCAACTACCTATCGCATTGAAAGCCAGTCTGGTGGAGAACCGGCGGAAAAATATAATATCACTGGAAACAAGTCAAGTGTTTCAAAAGAAGAAAAAAAAAAGTTGTTGATAGGAGGAAAGAAGGAAAGAGGGGATATGTGGAGGAAAACATTAAATCTCATTTTCTATACAGTACAATTGTACAATGCAATCAAAGATGGGTTGCGGATAAGAAGGAAAGAAAAGGTACGATTCTTTTGCGTCAAAACAGGTTTCTTTCATTCAAAACGCTACAAAAATGGGGGAGAATAGGAAGACGCCACTGACGGTGATTATTATCAATGAGTTAAACCTTTCAGGCTGAAATCCTCCACGCTTTTATTCAAAATACAAAAAGGACTTTCTTGGAAAAATTGGTTTATGCTCATCAAATATGACTTGTAGTAGTTTTGTATACTCATAACAGAATTTTGAAAAAAATGGATTACATTAAAGTGGGGGAGATTTGTGGGGATTTTTTAGACTTGTGAAGACTAAAAAAATGTGTTGCTTATTGTCTTTTTTTGTATTTGGGTTGAATAGTTTGCAGAGCAATTGGGATCCCGTGTCGTGTAGTGTCCAACTTTGTGTCCGCCCATGACGCCAACGGGACACTGACAATTGACCGGTATTTTGACACGGAAAACAATGAAATCGACTACGACCCCAAGAACCCGAGGGAAGGGGCTAAGGACTCCATTTGGAACTTTCACGTGTGGAATGACGTATTTTTTGCTCGCCCTGATTTGCCCAAGGGGTACGGAGGATGGCAAGGTATGTTGTTACATGACATGTGACACATTTTCTCAAAAGCTGTGTGTATGTATGAATGAGATGAAAGGGTTGCGTAAAGTGTTGGAAAGTTTTTGATGGAAAGTGCTATCAAGTACTGTGTGGTTGTAGTCGTGGTAGTTTTGATGAAAACTATTTTAATTATTTCAGCCATTGATGCAACCCCTCAAGAGACGAGTGATGGTAAGTATATGAATTCAATTTACGCTCTATATTTTCCTTTTTTCCACCCTAGATCAAAGAAAGATGTGGAAGGTTATGATGTGACTCGATGAAATTACGCACGATGCGGCATGCGGCATAGCAGTGTTTGTAGAAAGGAGAAAAACGAGACGGAGACTGTCCTTGACCATACTAATGGCTTACGTAATAATATTCTCTAATTAGATAGTGCAGACCCGAACATGATGGGCACCAGAAAGTAGCCTTGTTAGAATTCACTCACATAGTTTCGTTTTGTGTGCGCTATTATTTGGACAGCATAATTTCCAAGCCACATAATTCTGACGCTTTGAAAACGTCAACTAACCTTGATTTCTCAGTTAGTTCTAGGAAGACTAATACGTCAAAAAAATATTCATGGTTTCACCGCAAAACTTGTAGAAGTGTAGATAAAAATTAGAATTGCAAAAGGTAGAATTAGTTGATGCTGGCACGAAAATGTTGAATGCACTTCACACTTGCACAAGTCAGACTCGAAAATCAGATCTAGTACTTCCGCTTTACCATTGCATCCTGCTGATCCCCATACAGATTATTGACCTACAGTTCCATAACAGAGTTGCTGCGGCTGCATAATTTCTCGATTTTCTCGACTCATCATAAAAACCGAGTGTTTGATTGAAATGCAATGTCATTTCCCAATTCACATCCTAAAATTTGCCTCAACAGGAAAACTCTAAATTGAGACAGGGCATGTTGTATGTCCCTGTTTGCCCACACTGTCAAGCATTTAGTGCAAACACTATGAGAGCAGGGACCAGATGAAGAATTTTCAGTCTTTGATGTTGTCCGGATGATATGTCATGAGGAAATCTGTCTTGCCATAGGTATTCTCGTCTCTTTGATGAAAGGGCCGAGTGCCTAATGTGTACTTAATTGTGTACATAAATTTGTAGCGTATTAGCAGCCTCCCTTCTTCACCACAAAAACTGTATGCATCCCTGTCTCCGGATTATATCGCATAAAAGGGATAATACGGAAAAAGGATGAATAGGTATATAGTCGAAAACAAGAGGAGGCGGAGAGATCCAGATAGGAAAAGCTGTCCGAGCTCTGAGCACATGAGAAAAAATATTGCTCCTATTTTTTTTTTGTTTTACAGCAAGTATTGAGTCATTCCGCTGAAACCCCACCACCACACACATGGCTAGTTTACAAAGTCATTTTTTACGGGGAAGGGTCTCTAGTCTATTGTGAAAGTGCGTACAAGTAGGTAGGTATTAGGTATATATACGGGGAAAAGCATACTTTTCTCCAAATTCCCTAAAGGATGCAAGCCTTTTACCACTCTATATATTGTCTTTTTGACCTACTCCCAGTGTGTATATGTGTGTGTGGAGTAAAGACTATTATTCACAAATACACAAGAAAAACCTTGACTGAACACCAACACCATTTATCAAACTTTTGGGTGATGAATAATGATCTAAAAAATGTTTACGAGCTACTATACTATACCCCTTTTTTCTCTTTTTTTCTTCTTCTTTCTCCATTGTTACATTCTATATATAGGAGTATATCAAATGGGTCCGGCGTCACTCGAAGCGGTCCGCAAGGGGCGAGTTGGCTACAAATTTGACGTGCCATTTGTATTAGCAGAAGTAAATGCAGATTTGGTCCGTTGGCGAGAGGACAAATCCAGCGACTTTGGATTTCAACGGATGGAGGCTAACAAATACCAGTAAAGACTTTTATATATACATATACATACTTGCATAATATTTACCACAAAAGCCTCCCACAGCTTAACCGTCAAGTCAACACTATCCTTATTGCGTCTACTAAAAACCTCCTAGGTTTATACCTACTTCTTCGGAAAATAATATATTCCCACATTTTCATGTATGCCTAAAAAGAAAGTATACATAAGAACCAATTTTATTCCTTTTCTTCCCACTCACCACACACATTCTGCATTCAACTCTTCTGTTTCTTCTCCAAGAGAAGAATATACGAATTCCGCAACTTTTTTTTCAAATTCTTAGGGATGGCTGCTGTTGTGTGTGACTTACATAAATTCTACTTTCGGCTAATATATCCAACTCGGATACATAATATTAGGGGGGAAAAGGAATTCTTTGCATTATGTACATTACTGGTGACATTTTTAGCTCAACCAGAACCACTTTTTTTTTCTTCTTCTTCTTCTTCCTCTCTTGAGCTTCACCACCACCACCACCAAGGTTCAAAATGCAGGTCAAAACTTGCCAGTAGTCCACACACACTAATCCATTAAATATATAAAGTATACAGAGGAGGGATGTGGGGCGCGAAGTGGAGTTATTTGATGGTATAAAGAGAACGTACATCTTCCAACACACTGACCTTTCATTCAGAATCCCAATCTATGGAGAGAGGAGGAAAAAGAAGAGGAAAGAGGAAAAGAAAAAAGTACTTGATCCTCTGTTCCAATAAGTAGAAAGATCAATGTTTCAAAGTGAGATCCTACTTCTTACGATCCTTTCTTTTCCTCTGACAGCGTGAAAAAAGAGCCTTTATATACATGTACTCACCAAATTCACCATCATGCCATATCCCATACCATTTATTTTCACTAAAAATATATATATAAAAAGAAAAGTATTACAGACAAGTTGTGTGCGCCTTGTCTGTGGGCGTTGCGTTAGTCGATTTGGTGAACTCTCTCTCTCTATTCTCTTTCATTCACCTTAATTTACTGGGTTGAATTACAACTGGTAAGTGGAGGAGGATAAGGATATTTTTAGTCAACTTCCTCTTCACCACTTGCACAAGAAGAAGGGTTCCCCACGAATATTTATGGCTCTTTTGGGATTTCAATTCTTTTTTTCTTCTTTACTACACTTATCAAGACGGGGAAAAGGGAAGTTGTGGGAGGAGAAGAAAACAACCCTCAATGTTAATTTCTGTTTTAAATATTATTATTATGCTTGAAACTGTGAGAGAGTCCACAGCAGGATTATCATATAGTCCATCAGTTACATCCGTAGCGGAATGTCTAATTGGCATATCTGAACGCAGCTAATAATTTGCTCTAACAAACGTAATGTAGTAAAACATTAGGTGTGCTATCTCCCTATGGTTAATATTTCAATCGAAAGGACATGATGGGTTGAACTCATGTATCACTCAACGCAAAAGCATCTACAAACGTTAACAATGGCGGAACTCTATTAATTAAGTTAATCAACACGATGATTTTGTGTATTTACGCAGTATCGGACGACAAATTCTTACCAAGGCACCCAACGTTTTTGATTCCGACGGAGACTCGGACCGGCTGGATATAATCGACGAGTATAAACCCAAAGAAGGTAGTATGATTTGATTTTTTTTTTGTTTCCTCCAACTATTTCTCTGCAGCACTCTCTCCGTTTTCTCAAAAAGTAGTAAAAAGTGGGGTAGGTGCTTTTTTGCAAAAAAAAGAAAATGTTCTCCCCTACTTTACTTTTTCACTTCGTTTTTGTTGATTGTTGAGCCGACTGGCAAACTTTTGATAGCTGTAAAACTGTGAAAGGTGTGTAGTTTGGAGAGAAAAGGTGATACGTTGGATATGCAGACATACACACATGCATTGTGTGTTTGTGTGTGAGAGAGAGAGAGAGCGAGGGAGAAATACTTACGTGATTTCATTTCTTTTCTGCCAGCTAACGGTAGTGAGGATTGATGTTGTTCATTCTAACTTGACTTGGAAAAAGGGCTTCTTTCCGAGTGCTCACTTTAGCCTACAGCCACGAATTTTCTCCCTCTAAGGTTATATCCGATAATATCCCTCCCCGCTAAGAACTTAACTTTCTTCCTCTTTTTTTTTTTTTAAAAAAAAAGGTTCAAGAACAGAGCGTTTACAATTGGTCAATGCTGTCCGAGGCTCGAACCGGCCTTGTGCTCCACATTTCCTCGAGCTGGAGCCCAAGCAGGAAGACATGGAGTTTGATTTGATTGAGCTGGAACAAATTCCTGTAGGCGAGCCATTCGCCCTTGTCGTTACAATTACGGTAAAAAATGTCTACTTTGGGTTGTACCACTTATCTCAAGCGTCGATCACTTGTTTCCCACAAAGATTTGTTCGTTTTCACCTATAGCCCTCCTCCCCCGCCCCCCTGATGATGATGATGATCTCAGGGAGAGGAGAGGAGAGGAGAGGAAATGATCCAATTTGCTCAGCGGAAATTTCATTTTTCTATTAAAACAGAACAAATCCAATGAGCCGAGAACTATCCAAGCGGACCTGTCCGCGGAGTCGATGTATTACACCGGCGTTCGCGCAAATATGGTTAAGAAGGCGTCTGGAAAGTTTACCGTCATGCCGGATTCCAGTAAGGCAAAAATTACTTTGTTAGAGAGATTGTGTGGGAAATGGAACATCTGTCACAGAGAGAGAGCGATACTTTCAATTGTCCCTAACGTAATAATCTTCTCTTCACTCACTCTCTCTCTCTCTCTTTTTCTGCTGTTTCAGAGGAAGAGCTCAAAATGACCGTTCAACCGGAGGAGTACATGGATAAACTTGTGGAGTACGGGATAATGAAAATCTTTGCAATTTGCGCTGTCGATGAAACTCATCAGGCTTGGTGTGAAGAGGATGATTTCCAGGTGGTTAAACCTCCCATGGTTATCGAGGTAATGCATTACAAAAAAAAATGCACTTGCAACATCAGCAGAAAAAATAAACAGCCTTTTTGAAAAAAGAGAGCTTTTGTGTGTGCTGTGCTTGAATTGAAATGTTTGTGCTGCGGAACGTAAAAGCTTGATTGAGTGCAAAACGAAAAATGCATTTCATCCCGGGTAAGTGCATGTGAAAAATTCGAGCTTTAAATTGACAAAAGTGTCTGGATTCCAAAAACTGCGGCGGCTGTATTTACTTCTATACCTTATATATATATATATATTATATTTTGTGTGAAAATGTCCACTTTTTTTCTCATTCAATTATGATGTATCATATGTAGGTGACACCAGGAGTAAAAGTTGGAAAACCAGCGTACGTGACATTCGGCTTCCAAAATCCCATTCAGAAAAAGCTCACCAATTGCGTCATCAATTTTGAAGGACCATTCCTCTCTCGATTTTCCTCCATCAAGCACAAGTACTCCTACTACTATTACTACTACACTTTTTTCTTTCGATCATTTCGACTTTGATTGATTGCTAGGCAGGGCTCTCTCATTCGGGGATAATTTTGCAGTCTTATTCCCATTTTATTATTTCCGTTCAATTACATCTCACAACATGACTCTTTCGCGGAGTCAAAATGCAATTTTGAAAGTTGCTGCAAGGAACACAAAAAATTGTGATGGGGATGCTATTTTTCATTTTCTCTCAACAGGGATATTGAGGTCGGAGAGGCACTCTCGTACAAGCACAGATTCATTCCGAGAAGCTCAGGAAGTCAGAGATTGGTTGCAACATTTTCGTCAAAGGAGCTTATTGATATTGTGGGGTCAAGTGTTATTGAGGTGGAATGAAATGGAGGTGAACGGTGACGGAAAACACATATAAGAGATGCTAGATTATTTTTACTGAGCAGATTGTACGCTGCTCTTTATTTTAAAATGGCATGAAGCTAAATTTTTGAACAGGTCAAATTTACTTCTAGTATTTGGGATTGGTTTAAAAAGCGAAAAGTTATAAATAAATAGTGTTTATAAAATAATGCTTATGCTTTTAAATGCGGTGTTTTTAAAGGGATACACTTAAAAAATATAAGAAAATATGAGTTTGTTGTAGCTGTAGCTAGAGAGAAGTAAGCTTTTATTAGCAGAAAACGTCATGCTTCCTTGCGATGTCCTGGGACACCTTTTAGCTCACCGGATTTTCTCCCCGGAAAAAGTTACCGGGATCCCCGATTGGGTTCACCAGTGTGCGACTCCTTCCCCTCTTCTCTCTCTCGCTCACTGGCGTGCTGTAACTCTACGACTTTTGTGGATGTTTAGAATACAGCGAGAAAGAGAGTGAGTGAGTGAGTGCGTACACTTTGGGATCGTACTGAACAAAACGCCGCTTCCCTTTCTCCGAAAAAGGCTTTCTGTTTGAAGTTCATGCAAACAATGCAAATTGTAGGGCCGTTTGAGCCGTGTACACACGCTAGAGCTTTTCCGAGTATTCAGACGCTTTAATTCCATTACCTTTTCCTTGCATTTATATATGCAGAATGTCTGCCCAAACAAAAGGTAGGGTCCCAAGGGGAAACTCACCGCCGTCCCGTTCCCTATTGTGCTCGCTTTTTATTCCTTGTGTTCCACCGGGGCATTATTGGCTTCTCTACTACAAAAAAAAAAGTTTGTCTTTAAGCTGGTGTGTTACACATGGACTCGGAGAGATAAGGGATTGTGTGCAGCAGCTCGGTGAAACCCAAGTCGGATCCCTTCTCTTGAATGCCCCTTTTTATTTTATTATTTGTAAAATGGGAAGGGATATCATTTCAATGGGAGAGAAATTAGAGCTGTTCCTTTGTCCAAATCTGAAAGGTGCTGGTACACAGCTTATTTTTTGTTTGCTTGTTTGTTTGCTGTATGTATGTATTATGTATGTATAAAATCCGCTGGTGTTTTCATACATTTCTAGATCTTTTTATGGCAGAGCTACATTCAAACAGTGTTTTCCCACGTGCTTTTTAACTGTAATATTTTAACCACAATGCCATTATGTTATTCATGCTATATTTGATTAAATATATAATTATCGCACAATCTGTATATGTATTTAGCTATGAATTTCAATTGTTTTTTTTTTAAATCAGGACACTTAAATAAAGATTTTTATTATTAGTATTATAAGAAAAGCAGTATCAAAAGCTAAATCAAGCCATCGTCCGTAGCATAATATATGACCGTCATATCATATAAACACAAGTCCAGGAGAACCCTTTATGTCAATTTTTGAATTGCCTGGAAAGAAGAATACGTATATCCGTAATATATTTCACTAATTTGACCCTGAAACTTCCTAAACAAGCAAATGGTCAAAAAGTTTAAAATAAGTATATATCCGCAAACCATATTTATTCTTGTTTGAATGCACGGTCAAATCCTGAAAACTAGTGGGAACTTCTCTCAATTTACAATCACTTGTAACGTCCGCGCCCGTCCGCTCGTCCCACTCTTTCGTTTTCATTTCACGGCAGGGATATGACGTCAAAGAGTAAAAACCTCGGAGCACGGAAGGAAGGGTGATGACAGATATTTATCCATATATATCATATACCTTAGTTTTTAGCATAGTTTTGAATTTTGTGAAGGTAAAATCACGTTGAAACTGATGGGGACGTGACACAGCATTATGCATTAACGTAATGGAAAAGAAGAAGCTGTTTCATGTAATCCGGTTTCCCTTTTTTTCTCACTCTGTCCTCCTCCGTACCGTACCTTCTCCTCCTCAACTTTTTCGAGAATATAGCATTCATTGACATTTTGTAGAGGAGATTCCAAGTCGTCCTCTACCTTTCGGTTCACAAGGGGGAAAATCATTTATGGAAATAGTTTTTTTTCTTCTTCTCATCTCTTCTACTTTCGTACGTTTAGGTATGGGCAAGAAACTATATGAAGAAGAAAAAAGAAGAAGTTTCCCATCCGTGTTCCGTATCCCGTATCATCATCATCATCATCCCAATCACACACCATCCATGTCAGTGTCACTATAAGCCATTAAATAAAACCGGAATTCTTGTTCATCCTCGACTACTCCGTTAAATTAAATATGAAAAAACCGAAAAAAGTCTGATCTCTTCCGAGAAAAAGTTGAAAATATGCACGTAATAATCCCGAAACGGAGGCCGATATGATATATCGGCCACACGTATATCCCGTCATGTCAGTCAGACTCCATCTGTTTTTTTTCTTGAATTATTGTTATTATTATTATTATTGAACTTGTTCTTTTATTACTAATCAGAGTTCAGAATGATTTCCTGAAATTTCCTTAATTGATTGTTTTATGGCAATATAACATCTTATTTCAGAAGTCATACATTCTAATAATGACAAAAATTCTTGTTTTCCCCCTTCTTCACTTCACTTTTTATTGGATAATACATATATGAAAACAATATGCATTTTTGTTTGACTATTTGTCTATAGGAACTGATACGGAAAGCGGATCGCATATATATATGTATAGACTGAATAATAATAGTAAAGTAATAATAATAATAATAATTGTTGTATATATTGGACTATACTTTTTTCTCATCATATAACTAACAAACCATCTAAAAAATTACGTACATGGTATATATATACTAATTTCAACAACTACGTATAATACGTAATACACACATAGATTGTACGATTTGAAACGTGTCATAACGCGTTTAACTGGATGTCCATAATAAAACCCGCCGCCGCTATATATATGGATAAAACTTTCTTCTTCTTTTTTTGTGCCAAAGAAAAAACTGTCAGAATACTTGTTCTCCCCTGTCGGAAACTAAAAAATGTTTTGTGTCGCATGTCGGATGTCCCCCACGACGCCCACGCACCTCGTTAAAATCTAATGTTTAAAAAAAATCCTCCTTTTTTTCAATTGTGCCTTTTTTTCTTCTTCCTTTTGGTATTCTTTTTCTCAAAACATCAGATCTAGAAGAGATTTCCCCTTTCTGCTTCAGATTTCCAACAACAACAACTTTTGAATCAACTCCCACATTTCGTAGCAGAGAAGTATCCTTACTCTAAAGGTATATATAATATATTTTAAAGATCACGTCTTACTGGTTTGTTCCTTTCTCAAATATCCTAAAGCATAATATCAATCAACGCGTACAACGAGCACATACTCTTTTTTTCCTTTAGTTCGTAAAACGTATTGTTAGAGAATAATGTAACATGCATATATATAAAAATCCGTTTTTTTAAAAGCTGGCAGGTAATAATTGGAGTAGAAACAAACGAAAGAGACGTAGCATAATATTTTTTTAGTATTGGCAATTGTGTAGCAGAAAAACTAATTCTTCTTATCTTCTTCTTCGTCTCGTATTAAATGAAAATCATTATGTTGTCGTTGTAAAATGCATTCTAGCATGCAACAATGTAGTATTTGCGTAGTATAATGTTCTCCTCCTCTCTCATCCCATCTTTGTTGACTTTACTACTCCCGATCCTCCTCCTTCAACCCCCCTCCCCCACCTCCCTCCCCTCGAACTGGCTGGCTTTCTTTTTTTTGTGTGTGTGTTTGGATTTATTTTTTTCAAACGGCAATTCTGAAAACTTTTCTCCGCTTTCTCTCTCTCTTAGATTAAATAACTAGTAAAGTTGTTTTTTAAGCATTTTTTTGACTTGATTTCTCGTGTGAATGTAGTAGAGTTTATGTGTAATACGTAGAGTTGATATATAGTATGTTTTTAGGTATGTATTTTTTTAAACATTAAAATCATGGAAGCCTTCGAGATGTTCCAGGTTGACTGATTTGATGGATTGACTCTTTAAACAGACTTTTGACGCTACCGTTTTTGCATTTTCCCCAAGCAGTGTGTGTATCTTTTTTTCTTTGTTTGATTACGCCGCAAATAGAGTAATATCGCGAGTAGTTGGATAATAATATTATCCATATTATTTGCATTACACCCCCGCGGCTTGATCAAATTGGAATTTTTGGAATACTAACTTGGTTGGTGCTGCTGTTGGTAGACTTTTTTTCATTAGTACACGTTATTTTTTGTTGTTGGGTTTGTTAAATGTGGCCAATGTGTTAAACGTACATAACGTCGGAGTAACAGTACTTACAATAAATATAGTCATAATTTTTATAGATTAAGTAATAATAACAGTACTAGGATTCGTAGAAATAGAGTTGGAATATTACGAGTTGTATACTGATTTACGCCCAGACCTGAAAAGAAAAAAGAGAAATAGAGGTGATGAAACGTCATATTATTAGGTATTATCTAGGCCAACATACTAGTATGTTGTTGACCTAGGTATTATTGAAATCGAGTGCAACTGTGCAAGTGTCTGGTGAAAGTAGGTACGAATAAGGAAGAGGAGGAAGGAGTGAAGAAAATAATAGTATGTAGGTTGTATGTAGTGTGCATATAGAGGTCTCAACGAGCAGTTGGTCAATCTAGGAATGATTGGAAAGGGCAGGTATTTTAAGGCACATGGAGGACGAGGTTGACAGGTTTGACAGTGGGAGTGGTCGTGGTGGTACATACTTCTCTGAAATGATGCAGGAAGCCCCACCACGTGTGCCCAATCCACATAAATTATATACCCATTAATATTATTATTAGCGAGTAGTAGTGACACACGTAATCCGATTAGAAAGCTCTTTACCGAGTATTTGTACAGTCTCTGCGTGATACACAAGTAATCTACAGCAGGATACTAGAGAGTGGAGTTGAGAGGATATTGATAGCACTTGAGTGAGAGCTCAAAAGCTGCAGAGAAAAAAATGCAAGGCTTCTTACATCTTGCATGACATGACATATGTCAAGCCGGTGCGGTGGGTACAAGTGTGTGGGATTTTGCTACGTTTTTAAGAGTTGAAGTTGGACGACGTATGCAAAATTCTCAGTTGCCCGTATAGCATATTTATGGACAGGTTATATATTTATGGTTAGCTGAAACGTAGCTGAAGTATATCTGATTTGAATGTACATTTATTCCGTTGTTGTTGGGCAATTACGTCGTCGTCATACTCCATCAGATATTTACTAATTTCAAACGGGAAACATGAGACTTTTCTCACAAAGTGATTGACGAGATATGATGCTCTTGAAATAATTTGGAAATATAGAGAAACCAATACAATTTTAATTTACAGCTCCAACGCGAGCTCTCGTAGGAACGCAACGCTGTTTGTTCGTTCAGTCTAGTCTGACTTGGATAATATCTCGGATTCCATGGGCAAGCGGAGGAAGAAGGGAGCAGCCGAGCATGATAAATGATGAACTGAATACGTGAATGCGTGACGGGTTAATTTATTCCTTTTCTCTATTTTATTCGCTAAGAAAAAGGGTAAGGTTATTGTGTAAGCATATATTAAGCTGGAATGCAGCCGTGACTCATGGAGCTTCTTTTTTCTTACGTAAAAGGAGAAAGAATGGAGATGATGGGAGTCGGAAAAAAAGAATGCAAAAATGAAAGAGCTCATTCTCCATCCTCCTTCTCCTCCTCCTCCTCCGAGCTGTCGTTTCTTTTCGCAAAATCGTTACTTTTCATACAATTCACTTTCTTGTAATCAACAAGACTCCCGGGACCACTAACTTGCTAGTGAGCTACACAACTTTGGTAAGATTGTACAGACAAAAAAATCGTTATTGGTCAAAAGGGGGAAATAAGAGGAATTATACAAGGTATTTTCCTCTTCCTAAAGAGGAGAAACACTTTCCCACGGACAGAGAGAGAGAGAGAGAGAGAGAGAGAGAGAGAGAGAAGAAACGAAAGGGTAAAGTGAAAACGGCGAAGAAAGGCTTGAAAACAGAAAAGACAGGCTAAAACAGGATATTTTCCCCTCGGGCAGCAGGAAAGATGTGATGTGAAAGTCAAATAAAGACGAAAGCTTTAATGATCAAATGTGAAGTGAAAGAGAGAGAGGGAGAGGGAGAAAAAGGAAGACGAAGAAGAAGAAGTAGTAGAAGAAGAAGAAAAACGAGCATTCAAGTTGAATACTCACTCGTCGGTTGGCCTTAGTCATTGAGCCGCCACACAATCACCAAAATTATATATATATCGCATATATATTTTTATAGGGCTATTATGACGGTTTAGGGAAAATGTGACCCAAGGTAAAAGTAGCTTAAAAGGGATATCTATTGCGAACAAAATGTGGCCATGTAGTACACGCTTTTTATATTTATTGCTTGCCATGAAAATCGTTTACTAGCACGTTTTCGTGGATTGGAGAGATGATTGGAAGTGTAAAAGTGAGATGTAAGATGATACTCGTCGGGGATACCATGAGATGAGGAGGATCATATTATAGGCATTTCGGTGCCCAAACAAACGGCCGTAGGTACGTACTTCCACAAAAGTTAATAGACAGATCAAGGAGTAAAAAAATTGGATAGTGGTTTTGTATTGGTATTGATATAGCATTTTGATTGTGTGTGTGCATGTGTGTATATGTGCTTCTTGTTCTTGTAAAAAAATTATTAAGTAGTAGTAGCATTATTTTTTTTTTTTTTTAAAAAAAAGAGCTTACACGAAGTGTTGAGTCCCAGCTCGCTGTACAAAATGCCGTGCCATCGGGGGAGACTTTGAGACATGAGACCCTGTTATCGTGTCCGTAGAGTATTGATATCCGATGACATTTTAGACTATCCCAGACGTTGACCGTGTAATCACTATAACCCGCAAAGAGTAGTCTTCCACTGTGTGAGAAATCTACTGTATTTACTGCAAAGATTATCGATTCTTTCGAGTAGACAGCTATTTCTCGATCTGCTCTCAAGTCGTAGAGTCGGCACTACAAAAAAGAAGAAGAAATGAAACGAAAAGGTGAAGAAGAAGAAGAAAGAGAGAAATACGAGAAAAAAGAAAGGAAATCACATCATGTCCACTAAGAATGCAATAAAAGTTGCTCGCGTAAAACCGTTAGCTTATTGGAAGGAGACGGCGACGCGATGGAGAAGAAGAGTCATTGAATCTTTCTTTCTTTTTTTGTATCCGACACGAAGAAATTCGAAGTAAACTAAAGTAAACTATATTCTAGATTGAGTTTCATTTAGTGTTGAACCGTGCCATATCCCAGGAAAAAAAGTTTAACTCTGGAAGTTTTCTCTTCTTCAACTTTATACAGTTGAGCTACTAAAATAGTACTGTTTTATTAACCTGTATTACGTCAAAATGAGCCCGGTTTGTAAAAATAGAAAAACAAGTCGTCCCTTCTCCTTCCTTCACAAGAGAGATGAGAACTCTAATATATATTTCATCTGCGACGGACATGAGTTAATTTAAAAGGGGAAAAAAGAAAGAAAAAGTTTTATATATAAGTAATGTTGTGTTTTTTAACGTACAGTTGCGTCGTCAGAACCGGTAGCTATTGCGTCTCCACTCGGGTGAAATTTAACAGTATTGATATCACTCTCATGACCATCAAATGTTTGTACACATTGGCCGGTTCTCATATCCCAGATCAATGCTTTTCTGTCGCAGCCCTGGAAGGAAAAAGGAAAGAGTAGAGAGAGAGCTGCATGTAGTAGTATATAGTGTCACAAAATTTGCAATTCAAATTAATGGCATGGTTTAATGAACATGTTAAAGCTTTATATATATATACAAGGTTTTCAATACTACCCGGATTTCGGGATACTAATGGAATGTGGGGGAAATGTGTGAAAGCACACACTAAATATCTGTGCTGGTTTTAACAAGTGGCTGCTGCTGCTTGCTTGTCGTGTATCCCTGTAAAGGGATTGATGATGCTGCACCGAGAAGCGGAGCAAAGGAGCGGAGCAGAACGACATTTTTTTTGCATTTTTGTTTCGTAGAGCAGGAGGAGCGAGCATCAAGTTATTCATGAGGTGTGTGCGTAAACACATTATTCCCACCACCACTTTATTAGCAAAAAAAACTTACAGCTGAGACAAAAGTATTTCCGTTTTCTTGTGGAGCTAGGTCTAAGGACATGACGTCCCCAGTGTGACCATGAAAGCTTTGTAATCTCGAACCGGACTCCACATCCCATAACGCACATGTGCTATCACCACTACCACTCAAAATCTGTGTGATTAAAAAATGCAAACCGTTATACATAATAAATCCTTGTATGCCAGCAAGAAAGAAAACCCATAGAGTCACGCATTGATAATAATAATAATAATAATAATAATAAACCGTGTTACTGAATTAACATTTCTTCACCTGATAGTCTGAGTAAGGAAGGAATGTACAACAGGCAGTGTAAGAAGTATGCGTTCCCACTGGCTTTTTCCGTTGGGTTGCGTCATCTTCCAAGGAAAGAGGATACACGGTAACCTTATTATCCAGCCCACTATAAATTAAATTAAACCATCCAATATATATCCACCACTTTATTGATGAGCTTCATAAAAGAAACAAAACAAAATGAATACCTACTCTTGTTTTATAATATAACATTTATAACCACAACGTTTCTCATTTCAATATAATAAATAGGTAGGTAGGTGGTGGGTGATAAAATGGCATACAACTTTCATCACTCGTGTTAATAATTACACACACGCTACTCATTTTGTCATTATTACACTCACGAGCAGCATAATACAAGCCAACTGTGTCTCAGCTAGTCAGTCAGTGGGTATATTATTGACACTCATAAAAGTTGGAGTTTACCAGTTTTTCTTTTCTTTTTTTGCTGGTAATTAGCGGGGCGGGGAGTTTGTTGCAGTGGTATAATTAATTAAATGGAGATTAAATTGGATGGGATGTCAGAGAGAAAATAATAATTAATTACCCGCAAGCGATCACAGTTCCTGAAGGACCATATGAGCATGCCATCACCCACGTCGTGGGCATTGTGATGGCATGCTCCTTGTTGGTGGTGAAAGCATCCCATATTATTACTTTGCCATCCTGAAAAAAAGACAAAAAACAACACGAGTGTGAGGAGGGGAAACTCTGCTGGTTTTATTCCGGTAATAAATGAATGAAGAATATCAAATTTCATATGGAATATCGGGTTTTGTTTTGCCAAAAAACGTGTAGCATATTTTGATGCTGTACACGCTGCCCAAGGATAGGGAACGAACGAGCGCTATAACTTTTGTTAACTTTTTATGTAGCTTTAGCCTTTTCCCGAGATTTTATATCCGTTCGCTTGCAAATTAGAGTCATAAAAGTGGGAAAAGTAAGTACCTGCGACGAGGACACAACGTGACGCTTGTCCTGTGACCAGTCCACACACAACACCTTGCCTTGATGACCTTTGAGAACTCGCCTGGGTTTGATGTTAAGTTGACCAACATTTTCAAGTCGTTGAGCTACCGTTGACACTGTTTGCGGGAATTAATAAAATATGACACCGTTACATTTTTGGGTACAACATGCACCAGAAATCTCATTATTTATGCCATTTTACAGCTGGAGCCGTGCCAGTGGCCCATGTTCACCAAAAAGTGAAACTACTCACAACATTCTGCAAACTATAGCGTAACAATATGGTTAAAGTGTGCAGCACAAACAGAGCAGCAAGAAGAGCCGCGTAATATCGTTTCTTCTGGGATGCCCTTTCTTTATTCAGGGTGTCGTATTAGACGGTGTGAATTTGTGTAAAATGCACAGTACCCTCATTATTTAAAAAGAAAAAGGAACGTTCCGTCAGGGTACTTTCATCAATCCCCACATATTCCGTGGGTGCCTATACTATTATATGCATACATGCCTACTCTACTAACCAACACTTTCATAAGGAACCCGACATGTGAAGTGGTCTCGAAGGAAGAATATATGGTCCTAGTCCTAAAGTCATCTTTGCTACTACTGCTACTACTGTTACTACCGGTTCATACCGGAAAGAGTGCAAAAGCAGAAAATATTATGGCCTGTGTATAGTAGTCAGTGGAGTCTACTACGTGGCTGCTCATTCATCTAGATTTTTTTTTCGCAGAGGAAATAAAATGAAGGAAGGCATTAGAGATCGTAAATTCCTCGGATTTTTTTGACTGTCATGAGCATGAGTTTTTGGTGGGCAACATTTTGGAAAGCATATGTGGAAGGTATGTATTTATTTTTCCTTTTATATAGCAAATGTACATAATACCACTGTATTATTCAATAGGTGGAAGTTGGGAAACTTAAGTAGGTGCATCTCTAGGGAGTATTTTTTACTAAAAAGAAGAAACACAGGAAGGAGGAAGAAGAAGAAGGTATTACTTGGACTTGTTATTGTGGACCTTGGTTTTTTATTGATATTGGGAGAAAAATTTTCCTTGTAGGTTTTCAGACCAACAGAGAGACACAACACACGACGGGTCTGACTCTGAAGCAAGCCCCAAGTGGTAGAGTATAAGAGTATTGACTGCCGCGAGAGTATACTATACGATACTCTCGTGTTTTTCCCCAACAAACCTGGCTCTGCCTGCTCTGGCTCTATATAATATTATAGTAAAGATTGCATGAGCTCAGACTTGGCTCGGCTTTCCAGGAAATTGATACAACTTCATCAAAAATTTATGCTTGATAGACCTACCTTCCTGGTAGCCAGCCTGGCAGGCACATGCATGGATTTCAAGTAGGGATTAAGTGGAGCGTGTTACACTTTTAATCACACTATCTACGTGACCATCTTCTATTTCTATTCAACTATATTAGTTTTCGGGTAAACCCCACCCCACCTACCTCCTACAGGATTACAAAATATATACATATATTATACAAAAATGTCAATCATCTTTTCGTGCTTCATGAATATCGAAATATATTGCCATCATCATTATAAAATCCAGAAAAGGATTTTGGCTGTTTTCTAAAGAGGTCCTCCTAAAGTCCATAAAATCCAGCATATCACACATTTAATTTACCTACTGCAGGGTTCATTATTAGATTTTTGCTTTCGCTATACCACTTTAACTGGGATTACGGACGACAAATCTATACTTTAAACGGCTTCCAGGGATATTAAATTTTTCGTAAGAACGTGCAAAGCCTTCAAATTTGAACTCATGCAGTGCAGTAGCACGCTTAATATTGGCATCTGTTTCCTGTAGATAGCATTATATTATAGTTTATGCACAAACGCGATACGACAATTGAGTGTATCGTGGGGAAGGATGTGGTTTGCGGATACCACTTTAACTGGGATTACGGACGACAAATCTATACTTTAAAAGGTTTACAGGGGATATTAAATTTTTCGTAAGAACGTGCAAAGCCTTCAAATTTGAACTCATGCAGTGCAGTAGCACGGTTAATATTGGCATCTGTTTCCTGTAGATAGCATTATATTATAGTTTATGCACAAACGCGATACGACAATTGAGTGTATCGTGGGGAAGGATGTGGTTTGCGGAGGATTGTCGCAAAAGGAAAATTTTATCGTCTTATTTAATTCTGCTACTACGTACGTTAGGTACAGACTCTAACATTGTGTACTTGTAATGACGATAGTCTGCTATTTCGTTATCTCTCAAAGACAGTGTGAGTGTGGTATTGAGGAAAAGTGGTTAGTTGCACCATCTCACAAGAATGGATGGCTTTTGTGGACTCTGTGTAGTAGTCGAACAAAATCATGAAGCTATAATGTCCTCATGCAACCTTTATCCTCTGCTGCTGCAAGTTATGCCACGACTCTCCACGAAACAATAATAATTTTTGTTAGATAATATTCATACCACACCAGAAGAAAAGAAAATGTAAAATGTGCAGCATGAAATGTTTATATAAGCTGCAAGAATGACATGTTCAAACTTTGTCAATAAAAAAAAAGTTTTTTTTTTATATTTTATATACCTATATACATACGTATTCTTGTTGGGTACTTACATGCAACGTCATTGAGTTTCTGCCTCTCCTCTTCGAGTTTGGCCTTGAGAGCCTCAGCTTCCTTTGCTAGTGCTTCGATACTTTCAGCCGGTGTATCAATTTTCAGGCTCAGATCTGCACTCATGACACAAATCCGGCCTGACCCGTTGCCGCTGTTACTGATCACGTTGTTAACGCTTTTAGCGTTAGAACCGGAGTTGCTTGTGACGGTCGTTGTGGAGCTGGCAGTGGGGACACAATTCAAGCTCTCACGTTTGATCTGCAGTGTGACTGCTGTACACTCCGACTGAATCGGACTCCAATTTCGCAAATGACTTATTAAATGATGATGATGATTTTTGTTGTTATTGAACACAGGAGGATCTCTTTTGATAAATAATGCTAATAATACAAATTTTCATTCAACAACGCAACAAGTTCCGCGCCTAGAAATCTTGAATGGTGATGATGATATTATTATTATATGGCTGGCCACAATTGGCCGGACTAATGTCACACAGCATTACTACAGTACAGTAGTAGTCGACATGATTATTACACACTTTCTTCTTCTTCTTCTTCAAAAATCCATTCTCTCCATTTCATATAATGTGTGTAAATGTCCACTGAGAAGTCGAGAAAATTGTTACCTGGAATATTACTCCTCTCCTCTTCTTTTCTTTCTCCCCTTTTCACCCAACAATACTTTTCATAGTAATACTTAAACAACAACAAGTCGGCTCGTTCGTATATTATATCCTAGTTTTACACGTATTGATAGAGTGTGGGATTGAGGTATTTTGGGAGCGTACACTCCCCTTCAGTTCCTCCCGTCGTGTCGAGGTGAAGAATCAACCGTGATGGGAAAATGATGATGATGGTCCTAGCCCGTCATTGAAGAAAACACTCCCCAGGACTGTGGCTGACACACGAGTGATTATAAACCGGGCAAGGCTATATTAATGTCGGGATTGATTGGAGCGGGCCCGTACACGACGGCTGCGATGAAATGGTGGAATGTTTGTTGAACCAAGGTTGTTTATAGAATGATGATGATGATGCGCGACTCACAAAAATCCACTGTATAACAGGTACATTCATGGTACCCACTGCACTACTACTGGCATCCGATCCTATCCTCCCGCTTGATGGATTGCTAATAATATAACGGGGAATCCATTAATTTTTAATCAAACGGCTCCAGCTGATGCTCTCGGCGTTTTAGAGACTACTGCTCTCTGTGAACAACTGAAAACTGGTGAGCTCATCAAAGACATGGAGCATCATCCCGTCGCGATATTAATTTCTCTACTGAACGACGAGACGAGACGACGAGAACCTGCTTTTTCCCCCTTGGATCATGCTCACATGTAAATTATTATTATTTTTTGGGGCAAGTCATCTCGCTCGCAGTGTTCCTCTCCTATATAATATCACAGCAGCAACGTTTTTTTTTTTTATATTTTTTTGTGCTAAAATGTCACTTGAGTTTTACCAAGAAAATGTCACGTACGGCGGAATACAAGCATGAAAAAAGTGATGTTTGTGGAGCCGTGTGATGATATCATGTGATGGAGAGGGAATAAGCCGTGCGATTTCCTGAGGAAGGCTCGGTTGCTGCTCTCTGCGTTTCTTCCCCTTCGAAAAAAAAAAAACAAAAATTTTTGTCTGTGCTCTCTCCGCTTGAGAAGGATTAATGAATGTCGTGAGTGACTGACTGGACTGGTGGTGGTGTGGCAGAATGGGAGCTTCTAAGGAAGAAAATTGCTGATGATGATGCAGTGATAGTTTATTTATGTGTGCATCTATCCTTGTTGTGGTTTGGCATTCGTTTCCAACACATTTTCGTCGACTTTAATATCTCGGGCTACGTACGTACATAATATTATAACGAAAAACCAACCACTTCAGTTCACGTACCTCTAATGGATTCTCGTCCTTCCAGGCAGCGAAACGACATGTTAGAGGGATTTACACCAAATCGAATGGTTGTTGTTTTTGGAGAAATATGGCTCACCAAAAATGAAATAGTAACGCATGTAAGGTTGCGATTATAACGAATTACAGTTGGCTTGCAGCAATTAAGCGAGCTCGAAAAAGTGCAGCTTAGCTGGCTCGTGATAATTTAGAGAGTAGTCAATCGATTTCTTCATATGGTATAAACTTTTAATGACTTGATGTCTCCTCTCTCTCTCTCTTTCTTTTTGTCGTCTTCTCAGAAAAACATGTTCATTCAATGCTGCTGCTGCTGCTACTCAGTGTGTCATGCTCAAGTCGGAACGGCAGGTTTTCTTCTTATGTACCAAGAAGAAGACGCCTACTGTGTCATACATCACTTGTCCATGAATTATTAATACCGATAATATACCATGTACTTTTTACAGAGTACGGTTAAAGTTAGTTTTTGTTATGAAATTCAGTGCCAGCACTTTCAATCACAACAAAAACTGCCAAACGCGTTTTGATGAACGTGGAGGTGGTAACTTAAATCCCACCCAGAATTGCGTCCACTCACTCAGTCAGTTACAATACACAACCAAAGTGTTCCGTCCGATATCTAGCGTTTCCAACTAATGTATAATTATTATTTTAAAAGGGAATAATACTGCTATTCTGCTATTGGAAAAAATATTTTGATATTTGCACCACCACGACCACGACCACTCGTAATTAAATACTGTCTCAGTTCACTAATTAAAATCCGTCAGCCGCGGTGATTTCCATGTTGCAACCTTGAAAATCCCGTTTGAAATATAACCCCTCTCCGCAACGCACTTATTTATACTCCTTTGGTTTCAACTACGCACCACCAAAACCTCCATGTACGCACGGGGTGAACACCATACTGGAATCAAAGAATAAAAATAATATTTTTTTTTTCAATTGTATTTCACCCACATATGCATTCACTTTTCACTTGTGTATTCTCCTTGTGTTAATTGCGCCCATTTTTTCTCTTTCCCTTCTCACCTTCTGCTCATTCTTTTTTACTATCACTCCTGTTTCCTGTTACAGTGATGCAGTCGTACGTAGTGTCTCTCGTGTTATGTTTTTTTTCTTGTTGTACAACAAGTCCACCACCACCAAATTTTAATGAAAGTACACACACACTACGGATATGGGAATGAATTGAACTCTTTCTTTTTTTATAATCATCATAATATACCAATACACTCTGACTTTTATATGTACTTACTCTCACCACACATATGTGTGTATAAAAAGAAGGAGAATGGCAATGCTTTTAGGTGGTGTAATACATACACGTTTCACCTTTTTTCACTCTCTCTCTCGTATTTTTTCCACGGTAGTAGTAGTAGTAGTAGTACTAGGTAGTCTGCTCGTACTTGCTGCTTCCAACTAGTTACTTCAAATGCACAAGGAGAGTTTTGGCCAATTGGCAGGTTTCCTTTTTGGCTCTCGACGACAGTCCACTCCACCACCAGCACTCGCTTACTCCGTTTTCTTTCTTTTTCTCTCTCTCTCTCTCTCTCTCTCTCTCCTCTACCCCTTTCCGCTTTTGCTAATGTTCCTCTTTACTCTACTCAACAGTGGCTGAATAATGTAGAGCAGTACAACGTGGTGGTGGTGGTGGTGCTGCTGCTGCTGATGCTGGTTGTATTCGAAAGTGAAGTGCTCGTTTTTTTATCTGTATATATACATATATATTTCCCAGTGTTTTCACGTTAAAATGCATATTTTTTATTTCCAGAAGCGGCATCAGAACGGAAAGAAAAAGAAAGTACGCAAATACATAGGCCTGTGCCTGTACGGTTACGGATATCCCAGTGAACTTAAGCACTGTAAGAGTGTACATACGATGAAATTCGGTGGGGTTTCATGATATGCTTGATAAACGTATAGAGATTTGATATTTCTCAACGAGCTGATGTTCACATAATGTTAGAGCATGGGATACCTATATAGAGACGATGGTGTTGGTGGTGGTAGTGGTGGAGCGCGATGAGGAACGAGCAAGATATCAGTTATGTATTTTATAATAATACCAGGAAAAGAATTTCCAAGTCCGAACAGCGGCGTGCTCGTCTCGAAATCATTCCTGCGAGCAATGCTTAGCAAACTATTATAGGCGTATATGTTTTTATTATGTTGTTGCGCTGGGGGAAGTTGGAATGGAAGGAAGTCAGTGAATATAATACTATTGTAGCAGTGGTGGTGTGTGGTAGTATAGTTTTCTGGATGGACATGGGAAAAGGACGGTTCGGTGGTGTGCTGGTGTATGTGAAGGTAAAATTTTCGTGGCAAACAAAAAGTGCACACGAGATGGTAAGTGACATGCTTAGAAACTCGGGCGTTGCCCATTCCTTCCAATCGATTTCAGCACTGTTGAGGAACCAAAAGCGCCACTCTTCCAAACTGTGTATGAGCATGTTCAAAGGATCTCTCTTGTATACACTACACGGTCGGTGTTGGAGCTGGAATATATATACATATATCTTCATACTAGTATATACGCTCAGCCAGATCATCTCCGTCACTATTTTTGTCGAGTTTGAGTTGATGCTGCTGCTCTGACTGAAGGTGCATGTATATTTTTCATGTACACACACACACTCGTCCGAATCCTGTGTGAAACACGGGGCTGTTGGTATATACAACCAACACTACTACTACTACACTTTTCTCGGTTTTGGAATGAAAGTGTGTGTGCATAAAAAGGAGTCACTCTTGGACTATGTCATCACAGAAGTGAAACTGCTTCTGAAAGATAAAGATAAATGCCTGCCTGTCTCCACTCTGCTTTCTTCTTGAGCATGCATGCTCCTGTTCAGGCAGGGGTGGTGTGGTGGTGTGTGGAGAAAAAAAAGCTTTCAAATATAAAGCTGCTTTTTTTGAGAGAGTTGGATAACAAAGGGTTGCACAATGCGGTCTGTGTATTTTCAGCTTAATCCTTGTGGACTTATGCCCTGACCATTTTCTGATAGAGTGGAGAGAGGCAAGCCGACAGACGCGGTGGCACCAAGGATCCTGTTTTCGGGATTAATGTTGATGCTGATGCATGAGTCCTGATGCTCCGCTAATGCGGTGGATGACCAGCCGACATGGACGACATTGTCCATGCTCATTTTACGATGTTTACTTTAGACAAATTGAAAAGTTCATTTTGTGTGAAAATTATTATTGAAATTTGCAGGCTTGACGGCAGGTTTTACGGTCGAATGTGCCGACTGAGCACAAAGGCTGGAAATGAAAAAAAAAATGGCTTACCATGCGGCTTCTCTGTTAACTAAGAATGTGACTTATACATATTTACACTTGGATGGTCTTTCGGTCGATGCATGGGAACCCGTGTGTCTTCTTTTGAGTGTGTCTTGTAGAACGTTCGTTCCCAGAATCACAAATAGAGTGGGCTCGAGGTTGGATTTGGGAGAAACGAGGAGAGCCCTTATTATTAAGTTTTTATTTTGGGACTAGAATTTCTTTGGCATAAGTATAAGTTGAATAGACATTCAGGAAATGAGTCTGTGCAGATATATTGCATTATTCTAAATGGATAAATAAAATTATAGTTTTAATCGAATATCTGAAGGGAGATGGTTCGGCAAAATGCAATTATTTGCTGATTACTTTGTTAGGCATGCTTGTTAAAGTTGTTCCTCTGCTGCTGATGAAAATTCGTTTTGGATGGGGCAAATTGTAAATGATTAATTTTGTACATACAATTAGTTGCGTCACCATTCTGGATGAACAAATTCCTGCAAATTATGTTATTAGAGTGGAAGATTCCTTACTTATTAATAGGGACAAGGGGATGGATCCTGTATAAACGTCGGAAAAAGATCGGAGCTGTGTATGTTTGCAATTGTTGTATGTCACCAGTTTGAAGTTTTGAAGTATTTGGTTATTGCTGGTAAAAGCTGCTGGGTTGCTGCTTCAAATGTAAATAAAAAACCCAATTCCCAATGCTTCAATTCCCAACATCATCAGTACAACTGGAGATAGCCGTGCCATAACCATCACCTGTCCTAACACTCACGGATGGGATCAATTCGGTTATCACTAGTTCAATTTGTCATACCAGTACCCCCCCCTCACACACACACATCTATCTATTAATATTTACCTCCGGATTGGGCTTGCGCACAGAGGTCAGCTAAAACATGAAATCCTCCTCCATCAAATTCATTTTACAATTTGGCAAACATTAAGTTTTCATGCAACACACATAATAATATCTTCCCATTTGTCGTAGATTCGTCCGTGTAAATTGTGTTATTGATGATGAAGTAGAGGAGAGCATCATATTTTTTGCATTGTCTCTCTATATGTAGTAGTAAATCCTGCACACGTTTATCCCACCCGCGCAGCCCATACTAAACGAAAGTATTCTTTAACGACGACATGAATAAAATGTATGAATTTACTCATCCACTATATTTACGTGAATAATGCACTCTTTTATATTCACAATTGCATGCATATTGCATGTAACCACCGGATGCGATTTAATACCTGTATTTGAAAGGGAGCCAGGCAGGGTCTCTCACGCTATTCCCCAGTATTATGCATCAGAGAGTGGCCATGTGTCTCCACGAGAAAATACATTTTGCTCCAGCCAGACAGGTAGATAAGGTAAGCGGAAATTTGGGTGATATCAATGAAACGTGACAATATAGATGGGTCCAAGATGAAAAAAATAGAATACCTTACGCATACACGTCACATGTAGTTTCAGAGGGGAAGTGAAAAAGAGATTTGTGATTCAATTTCACTCCGTTTCTCCTCCGTATCTCGAGAGTTTGAGCTTTCACACAAATTTCAATAAGTGACGTGTGTGATTGTATATAACGAACATGTGTATTAAAGGAGGCAGCAGTATAATAGACTGGCTGTTGTACTCCTTTTCTACGGGAAAAGCTCTGCGATATCAGCTTAGCATATAGCTGTGAAAGTTAAGTCGGGAGAGAGGAACCATGAAAATATTTTATTCGTGGTATTGAATTGTTCATATATATTCTGGAGTCACATTTTGTGCAGAGTAACCAACCTGATTTCTATTTAGGAAACTACTGATTTCCAAAAGGTACAGTAGCAGCCACACGGACGAATCTTTTCCACTTAAGAATTGATGTAAGCAGCAGCCCTGATGAAATCAATTAATGTTACGAATGATCCACACTACCGAAATGCATACTACAACTCAAAGAGTACAATTGCGAGAAGAGAATTCCAGAGAAATGAGAAATGGCCGGAAAAAATCATACCAAGAGGCTGTATATATGTATATTTGTTTGACTCCAAGCAAACCACAAGAAAGAAACGGTTCTAAATCAATTACGCTTTGGGTTTATCTCAACTTGTTCTTGTTTCTCTTGGCATATACATTTCTAACTCACGTTCACGTTGTGCTCTCTAAGGTTTTCACGCCCATCGTTTCCAGCTCTACCTACCCACCAATATCCGGAATTCTCAAAGGGTCTCCTCAGTCTCAGATTTTGCAGGGCATGTCAAATGGAATATCTCTCGTCGGAAATATTATTTGGATGCTAGCATGATGAGGGAGAAAAGTTTATAACTCTTTCGAAAAAGTTAGCACCATGTATTGCCATTGCCATATAAGTATATACCAGATGGAAACGAAACGATTTTCTCCGATATTGTCAGAAAATTTTCGACCATGCTGGTCTTATCCCGCTTTCCCAGCAAAGTTTATGGGTAGTTGTTAAAAAGATCCGGAAACTAAAGTTTCCCCGCATGGCTCTACCGCAAGGCTACGGATTTTTTTTATGAAAAGAAGAGCAAGATAAGCAGTCCTTGGTGCATTCTGTATTGAGATTTCTTGAGATGATAAATAAATACCAACATAACATGGGGGAATGCAGTAACGACTTGTAGTGAAATTTAGGGCGACATCAACAAACCAGCAGAGTACTAATTGTAAGTCCTAGTCCTGGTACTACTGGTTGGGTTTGTTTATGTAAGGATTCATGCACTTTCATTGAGCTCATAATATTATCAAAATGTTTCAGTCATTGTGTAGAATACGTTCACAATTCATTCTAGCAGATATGGTATGAAAATATCATGAAATTCACATCACAACATTTATCTATGCACAACACCAAAAATACATATTAGTAGATCCGACACGTTTTGAAGTTAAACTATTTACTAAACGATTGCCATGAAAAACTACAATTTCGTTACTGCGAAAAAATTATCCACATTCTGGTATTTATCGATGCTGTTCATACATACCTACACACAAAATGCGAAATACATGCTTTTTTATCACAATATACGAAATACGTGCACACAAATCTCCATTTGATTGTGTAAGTGTAACCTTTAAAATATTTCCTTTAGCCACCACCTTTGGCATTTTTACCTTTCCAGTCCATAGCCTCGCCTCGTCACGCATGGTTGAGTGGTGGTGATCTTAATACAATCTAAAATGATTTAGGTAACAACACAATAACTACACGTATT
>JAANSN010001026.1:0-39910 GCA_036850665.1 Dicranocentrus wangi | reverse complement strand
CGGCGGTGCGTGCAAATAGTGCAATTGTCCCTGTCGTTGTGAAACTAGGAGGAAATTGGAGTCTAGCGTGAAGTGACTCGGATATTTTATGCATGCACCCTGAGAAAATGCACCACCAACTCCTATATTTATTTTTCGGTAAACAAAAGCCTTGAATGTGAATTGCCGTCTAGCGCTTTCTCGGTGAAGAAATAATGTGATAGCGCATATAGTTTACCATTATTCTCCCTGCCCGACCAACTAATACAGTTTAATGTGTTTTCTTAGCGTGGAGCAAATGGAAAACTAAATAAATACAAATAGCCACTAAATCCACCTCACCACCACCATCATATCATCCCGTATTCATTGCTATCCCCATTTCTTCAGACCGAGAAGGAGAACTGGAAGAGAGGAGAACCCCCACAAATTTGGAATTGAGGATGCCGTGCACACCAACAGTCTCGGCAGGGTTCTCGCGCGTTTTTAAATAGTGATGGAATATCCTCCTTGAATCCTCGTCGCTCAGCAGCATAATGAAATATTTTCCTGATCGTAGTAGTCGTCCTAGTCGTAACTCGTAATATGAATATCCCAACCTTGGCAATATATCCAGTGAACTATGACTGAAAGGATGTGGAGGAGGAACGCGAACGCATCGTCGTGAATCGGTTGATGCGTGTAAAATATGACGTATTACACTAACAATGGAAAAAGTACTCTAGTTGCACAACGAAAACACAAAAGAGCTCTGTTCCCGGATGGCTTCACTTGTTAGGTAAATTACAAGGTTGGGCGACAGTCGACGACTGTCAACACTTGTGTCATTCCCTCGTGAAATCCGCGCAGAGGACGCTGCCGGAATATTTAAAGGCTTCATCACTCATGTGACACGACAGCAGGCTCGAGACAACAGATATTGCTCAGGAGCGAAAACGCACACGCATTCTTCATGGAAATTTATCAAAATGAAAGGAATCGATTTTTTTAGTGCCGTATGTAACGTGGTGTTATAGCTTTAGCTTACCTCTAAAAAAAACTTTGAAGTTCAAGAGGAAACGTTTGCGCTTGCTTTTAGCTATGGTATCATTACAAAAGGTAAAATTTAGTTGAACATTGAAAATAAAAAAACCTTGAGTCAACATACGGAATTCATAATTCGATAACTTTCATCATGACCTGCTACACAGTTCTCATTCCCATTCCCCTTGCATCATCATCATCAGTGTGTGCTTGCTCCTTGTGCATTATCCGCACAATGCAATATTGAACGGTACGTGTCCGTGCATCCAAGTGTTTTTCAAAGTGGGTAATAACCATACCTCACGCATCGCCTGACGAGGTGCTCTCACCACCATACACCATACCACCGTGGATGCAATGCAGAGCGAGACCAGCCAGACCATGCCACCAAAATTCATATATATAAAGTTTTGTTGTTTTTTGAGGAGAAAACACACACTGTTGTTCCATGTTTCCCAAAACATAACGCGTGTACTTTTCATCTGGAAATTCATGTCACGTTCAATTTTACAACTGTAATTACAATGCTAATGAATAGGCAATAATGGTCACTTTTTAAATTTAACTCCAATAATACAAAATACAACATTCCCCAAAAAATGTATCCCATCCCATGCCAGAGCCCTTTAAATATAAGAGCCGAGCATTTTCCTTCTGGCAGACAAAAAATAAACGAAAACTTCTCGGATCAAATGACCCATGAGGCGAGAGAGCTTGGCCCGGTCGGTCGCTATCATTATTTGGGAGAAAAAAATCGAACGTTTTTGTATCCCGCCTAGGTAAACATTGAATATTGCTTGGATCCTTGCGCTATAACACTTGGCTTTGGCTCGTTTCTCCCATAATACGTTTATTACATCAAGGTGGTCATCTCCTAAACGGTCAGCCCGTAACGCTCGTTTAACCCTTCAAGAGGTTTCCCCCAAAAAACCCATTCTTGGGAATGAAAACAAAAGTCTCTACTACTTTTTCTCTCTTGTGCCATTGCACTCTGAAGAACGTCATAACATTACGCACATTCAATTTTTTTCTCTCGTAGGAGCCCTCTCGTAAATGGTCTAAAAGGTAATGGAAATTATAGGTTTCTCTCTCTCTCCCTCTCTCTTTCTCTCTCTCGATTCGTATGCATATAGACATTTGCCCAAAATATGTGATTTGGGGCTAAAGCCGCTTTTTGTTCCGGGAATCCTCCACTTTTTTTGTATATCCCACTTCAACTCCGTATTGAACTCTGCGAGCTGAATGGTTTATTGTTTTCATTTGCTCTACTATACACACACACACAAGAGGAACGAATGGGCAAACGGTCGATGAGCATGAAATGGGAAATGGCAAAAAAAGAAGAAGAAAAACGGGAGAAGAAAAGTTTTTTTTGTCATAGTCTTTTTTTCGCACTAAAACATATATACCCAAAAAAGCTTTGATCTTATTATATGGAAAAGCTTGCGTTTTTCTTCTCTTCTCTTCTTCTTCAAATGAATCCACGAGCTATTAGCGAAAATAGAGTGGAATCGGAATGGAAAAAACCAGTATATACGTAGTAGTATTATTGTGAATTGCATGCTTTCATTTTTCCGAATAATGTGTGCATTAGAGCATTCATTAAGATGGAATTGTATCGGTACATTTATAACCGTAGCCGTAGTTCCACCGCCATACCACCACCATCACCACCCATTCTACAAGTAAGTTTTTTTTTCAAAGAATGGATATAAAAAACTGCCCTTTCACCCGTTTTTTTTTTCTTGTGTCCACACTCGACGGATTCTTGGACACACTTTTTTCCCCTCAAGTCCCTTCTTTTTTTATCCAAACAAAAAACTCGCCGTTGATTCAGTTAGCCGGAGAGAGAGAGAGAGAGAGTTCACAGAAAAAAGAGCAACACTTTGCAGTGAGTCGCGAGTGAGAGGAGTGGGCCGAAAAGCGAGGAAATCAAAAGGGAAACTGTTTTTGTTTGCAAGTTAAGATAAGAGAGTGGTTCCGTTTCGCTGATGCTTTTTTTTGTTTCTTCCAGTCATTCGGTCGGTCAGTAAAGCTTCTAATTGAATCTTATGATATATACTATCTCCCCCAGAAAGAAAGAGAAAGAAAGAAAGAAAGAAACCGTTTCAAACCTATCCTATCAACAATACTTTGTATTCTCTTCAACGTCAACTTTTGGACCCCCCCCAAAAAAAAAATGTGTCGTTTTGTATGGTTGAGTGGGGACGTTTTGGTCTAACCCTTTTGTATTAAAAATCAATAGTCAGATATCTTGATTTTTTTCCTCCGTATCTAAAGCGGGCGTATCACCATTCCGGGGAAAATGAAAACAATAAGAATTGCGTAGTTTGAAAAAAAAACAGAACATTTATTTTATTCTTCTTTTTTTTTGGAGGAAAGTGTGCAGCATGTGCAGCAGCACTGCACTGCACTACTACTTCTTATTTATTACTTTTTGCGTGAAAAGCCATTGTAAGTGTTTGTAGTTTAAATGATTTTTCCCCTTTTTTCTCTTATCAATCCTCCTATTTTTCAACTGGACGGAGATCTGGGATGGCAAACATGGGAAAAAGAATAAAAAGCAGAAAATTGATTCCGTTGAGCACATCTCGCGAAAAAAAATAACATCAGCCTTATCTTTTTTTATATAATGTGCTCACGTACTAATATATATTTTGAATTTAACGATTTTCGATTACTTCCATCCACCAAAATGACGTTTTTTCTTTCGAAGGGGGGGAGGGATGTGTCGAATGTGTGCGTCCGTCCGTTTGGGCAAACATAATGCCAAAGTGCATCCCCACTTCCTTCCCCTTATTTTCTTGTGCAGAGTAAAGGAAAATGTCATTTCAATGGAAAAAATCTAATTTTAACCGATCCCCCGTCCGCCGTTTCAACCCCAATGAATTTATATTGTACGTAACGTATAGAAAACATAACTAAGCAGAAAAAAGAAAAAAAAACTTTTTTTTCATCCATCCATTCAGAAGATAAAAATAAGCCACCCTTTCTTTCCCTCCAACAACATTCTCCTGATTTGCTTTCCCAGCTTTTCCTTTTCTCCTCTAAATGGTCACAAGAAGTCGAGGCAAATTATTTGACACTTTGGTTCGCATATCATCATCATCATCCATCTCTTTGGTGAGTAGACAGAAGAGGAAGAGAAGAAGAAGGAAAAAAACGACTTGTGTGTGTACTTTTCCTTTCTTCCCCATCAGCCCAATTGATATTTCCTCCAGAGTAAGCACAAATGTGCGTGTATGCTCATTGCTCCCTCTTCTCCCCCTCTTTTTCTCTGTGTACGTACATATACATATATATATCCATCCATCCACCCACTACTCGTTTTTTTTCCACCGGAGAATAAGAAAACTCCTCCACTCAAAGAAATGTTCTTGATCTGCTGATCTCTAATACAATTTTTTCTACACTGCTTTTTACTTTTTTTCTCCTGCCTCTCTCTCCCTGTCTGTAAGGGATGCAGTGGTGCCCCAAACCATTTCGGTACTCAAGTTGGCGTCATTCCGTCAAATAGCTATTCTGATAAAATCCACTTACATTTTTTTTTCTTCTCCGGGGTGCAGGGTTTTCTCTACGAGTGGTTCTATGTGTGTGTGTGTGTGTGCATGAGAGGAGGATATGGTCGACAAAGAGAGTGGTTTTCCTCTTGATGTAGTAAATGTAATGTGATGTTACGTTACTCCTCTTATCAAACGTAGTTATTCAGATTGTAGAGATATATATGATGAGTTGAAGGAGGAGCACGCAGTACTCATCTTTCTGGGAAAGAAAAAAAATCTCATAGGTTGCATTACAGATATCATAATACCATTCATCCGGGAAAAAGAGTATTTGAAGGCATTGAAGTTTTTTTTTCTTTTTCCTCTTTCCTTTCCTTTCCTTTCCTTTCCTTGAAGTCAAAAAGCGTATTAGGGATAAAAAGGGGGTACGCATGCATGTGAAATGACACAAGTCTCTGGTAAAAATGTTATGTATACCATTAAGGTGGATCTTGCACCAACATCTTCTTTTTTTATATTTCTAACCCTCTCAGCAAAAAAGTCGTTTTTTTGCCTGGGTGAAATGTGAAATGCGAAACTTGTAAGAAGGAAGGGGGAGTGAGTGAGAGTGTGAGTGAGGTTATCATTCAGATAAGTTTTTGAAGCACTCCCCACATATATATTTCCACGACACCACCACCCCAACTTATGGAAAGTCACAAATGGGAAGTAATAATGTAGCTTGTGGCAAGGCAAAAGTTGCCATATCTCATGTGTGGGAAGACGTACAGCTTCTTCTGGGAGAAAAAATATTTATTCAAAGTAGCTTAGAGGACAGTGGAGTCCCCATTGTAAATTTTTTATGAAATTAAATAAGAATGCGTATTTTCCAGCTCCGTAAACGTTTCTTGCGTATATATGGCGTGAGTGAGTGAATGTGAATACTATACCACCTCGTATATTATACATAAGCCAAAGAAAGAAGAAGAAAAAAAATCCGGTCAGGAGTTTTGAGTTGAAAAAATGAAAAATCAGTATTCATATACCTACTCTCTACTTACAGAATATACCCAGTCAAATTCTGAATGCCTGCATATGTAAAGGATTTCCTCCATTCTTTTCCGATTTCTGTTTACCATAATATATAACACGACGGTACATAACCTTCCCCGACTACTACTGCTGCCATAATAATACCTACTTCAAAGCTGCCACTGCCTATGTGATTGTATCTGGTTCAGAGAGAGAGAGAGAGAAAAATATGTGTACATTCCTCCGAAACTTTTTTTTTCATGTGTGGTTGCACTTGTTCACGCTTTTCTCTCTCTTCAGAAAAGGATAATGCCAAGGCATCATATTTGTGAGGATTCAATGCAAAATCTATGAAACGCGGAATTCCCTTTGGAGACATAACTCAACGTGTGCTATAAGATTTTTTTCTTCTTCACAAGACTCCTCAAAAATTTAACAAGCCTGGCCTGGCCGGAGCAGCCTTATAGTTTGCAAAGAGAGAGAGGAAAAATGAGAGAAAAAGTCTTGTGTTCCCAAGCTCCATTTTTCATACTCCGGGTCCGGGTGGGTCTCTGTTGCAGAGTGTAAAAATGGGAGAGGAAAGTCTAGAGTGTCACTGACTTGACTTGAATGCTGCTAAAGAACTCATATTTTCTGCAATCCAAGTTGAGAAGAGAAGGGAAAAAAGTCTTGTCTGAGAATATACTTTTTTTTTCGTCTTTGGTGATAAGGTTCCATTCAAGAGAAAAAGCCATCGTTTGTTGTGCCTCACTCTCTCTGAGATTCTCCTCCATACGCATTACTAGACTTTAGAGTTTAGAGTGTCGGTACGGGACTGTGAATGTGAATGGCAATATGAATAGAAACATTAACTCAAAATTTTTAGCACAGCCGCAAATGATGAATGGCTAAAGGGGAATGTATGGATAGGACATGAGGAGAAGGGGAGAATGTTCTATCGGAGAAAAATAAGAGGAATGAGTAAAAAAAAGATTCATTTGATCTGATTGTTATAGCTCTGCCGTGGCGGTGTTGGTGGTGGTGGTGGCGGAGAACAATGCTCCATGAATATGCAGGATATTTTTTTGAATGAAGGTTACCTACATAACCACCGCCTCGTCTTCCGAGGAACAAAAACGAAGAGAAAAAAAGAGAAGCTTTTGACAACTTCAACCCTTTTTTTCTCTCTCAACCTATTCANCAACTTCAACCCTTTTTTTCTCTCTCAACCTATTCAATAAATCCATCAATTTCTCCAGCTCCTCTTGCAAGAGAAAACACACACCTTTAGCAAGTTGGCACACTTTTTTCCCATTTTGTTAGTTCGCATTTTCGCTTGCGCTATACAACCTACACCACAAACCGTATAAATCCTTGTGCTGTTTTTTCTTCCTTTTTTCCAACTTTTTTTTTCTTTTTTCTTTACTTTTCTCTCTAGATAAACGTGCTAGAAATCCCGTTTGGAGCTGCACTCGGTTCGCCGCGTCCATTTTATTGGTATCTATTGGTATTTTTGGAGGAATGTGTATTTCTCCCGGCGAGGTCTGCTTCTCCCAGATAGAGCAACCAATTTAATGTGTAAACTCTAATCTTCAAGTCCTCCACTAATATCGGAATCTGTGCACGTGCAAGTTGCAAAAAGTCGCGCAAAATTAGTCACTAGTTTGGGTTGTGTTCAAGTTTTTTTTAGAGTACAACTCTCCCCCTTTCCCTTTTTTCACTGTGGTGCATGCTCTATTTCTCATTTTGTTTAGCCTCCTGGCATAGCCAGGAAATGGCATGAAATGGAATGCCAGTGTGGCAACCGGCACCTGATGTTCCAAAATCGAGCGATGCGATATCCTTCCATTCCATTCCCTCTCTGATCTTTCCTTTTCCGACTTTCCCTTGTCTCGCCAGACGAGAAGAGAAGAGAAGAAGGGAAAAAAATCTAGGATGCTTTACTTTTTTTCTCTCTATCTACACTCCAAAGGAGCCACTTCATTTTGGCATTTTCCTCCACATTGTGCTACTACTACCTCCTTTAGGTCAATAAAAAAAGAGGACAGGATCGACTGGAATGATAAAGAACAACATGAGTCCAGAATATCGAAACAAAGTTACTCGTTTAGCCGAGGCGGGTGAAGAAAAAAAAACGACGACGAGGAAGCCAGTGGCTTCTTTGTATCTACAAAATATGGAAGACTACTGCTTGCGGGCTATGGAGACGGAGGAGCAACTGCCCATTTTCACGATCCGTATTCCAACTACATTCCTTTCCTCCTCCGCTAGTCGCATCATCATCCTCCTACATCCACACAACTGCAATCAACTCACCCTCTCTCTGACTGACCGGCGACCGACCACTCTGTATTCACAAGACATTCGCAGTTGCTCCTCAGAGCTCTGGAGAGGAAGGTCCACGATTGGGAATCGAACGGCGTCACTAGTCATGTCAAACATGGACAAGAAAAAAAACGAACCTCATGACAAACCAAACTAAAACCTAAAACTATATAATATGTCCATATCGAACGAAATATGTATTTTTTTACTTGTAACATTTAGTTTATACATGAGGAAAATCTTGTTGTTTTTTTTCTGCGGGCTAGTGCAAAAAAATAACGCTACAGCCCGATTCTGCTTACTCCATCGCTTGTCTATATATGCACCTCGGCTTATTTTTTCTGAGAAAAACCTCGCCGTTCATCCATGGCGAAGCACGTTTTTCCTCCTGCTTAAAAGCAAAGCAAAAAAGGGGAGAAGGAAAATTCGTATTCCATCAACATTCGCAAAAAGGAGGATAAAAACGTCGTGCTGAAGAGAAAGCTAAAAGGGAAAGAATGGAAGAAAAAACGTCTTCAAACGCAGAGTACAACAAAAAAGAGAAAAGAAAAGTGTACATAGAAGAGAAAAAAACGAAGGATTTCAATCGTTTATTCTCCCTTGTTCGACACTACCCCTCTCTTGCTAAACACATCAACTCCGCTATTTTCATCTTATTGACAGTGCAAGCTCCCCTGTAAATAGGTAACTAAATTGGTGGTAGTACAGTTTTAGTGTTCCCTTCCGATACACAAAATGGCAGATTACATATACACCTACTTCTACTCGCCCTCCTTTCCAGATTGTAGATTGATCCATTTCTGGGTTGAAAATCACGGACGGACTGATGCTGATATATATATCGTATCACAGGAAAAAGGGGAACACGCAATATCCTCCCAACCCCGTTTTCTCTCCCAGAGTGAGTGAGTGCACGTGAGGGGCAATTATCCTTTTGAATCAAAACACGGCTCAAAAAATTGCATTGCATCGTCGTGTGTGAGTGAAGCACCCGGCCACCACCACCGCCACACAGTAGCGCCACACACACACCATCCTTCCGTGTTTCGTACGTGGCAACTGGGCCGTAATTAAATAAAAAAGGATGGATGGGCTTCGGCTACATAAATAACATGAAAAATGTATCTGCTCACTCACTCAGTGCTGCTGCTCCCAGTTAAAATGTCCTTTAGTGCCAAATCCGAGCCACTAAATTGGAGTATAAACACCACAAAATCGGGGGATTGGGAGAAAACGTAACATCAATTTCCGTTCTTACAAAACCTGTTTCAGCCTGCTCACTCACTCACTCATTTACGTAGTCTCTCTTCTGCTCTCCCACTCTGACTCTGACTGGAGGCGGAAGATAAAGCCGTATAAAAGCAAAACACACAACCAACCAAACCAACATGATATATCCGTCTCAAATGGCAAATACCAAATGGAAATGGATATAATATATATCTACCCTGTCGTTTTTTTTTCTTATCCACACACACTTGCTTTTTATGTAATTGCACGTTGCAGCCTAGTTTATTCGAGGAAGCCCTCGAAAAACACTCGGGGAGGAACACTTTGATTTCCAAACAGCTTCCTAAATTACTTTTCAGTGCTTATACATTGTAGTGCTTATAGTGCTTACTACAACTCGCAATGTAGTTTGGGTTCGAGAGGAGCCGTATAATATGTTTGTTTTTCCTGACTTTTTGCTCCGATCCAATGATACTTGAATCAATGATCCTTTTCGTTAGCCGCCGTAAGTGTTTTGATGAGGAAAGAGGGCAGATCTGTGATTTATATAAAACCTTTAACTTAGGACGTATATTATTACACGAGAGCGATCCCACTTGGATTCCTCTGATTATAATCACCAGTGTCATCATCTCGACCTTTCAATCAATCCCTTTTTCTATTAATTAAATAACGTGTTAGCGCTAGAAAAAAAAGTTTTTCACGTTTTTTCCTCTCTCTCTCCTCTGATTGTGAGCAAGGACATAAAGCGGCACGGGCTCAAACTTTCTGATTTTTACTCAGAGTCGAGGTCCTCATATGTCACAACTTTTGTCGCAATCTTTCACATTCTTGTACTTTTTTCCCAGTCGAGAGAAAGTGAGTAAAAAAAGGCAAGAGTCTAAAAGTTTCGTAGTTGCGACTTGAGAGAGAGAGAGACTCGTGCCGCTTCGCTCATTTCGGATCGAACATGATCAGAGGGAAATGAAGCCCATTAGAAATGGAAATACTACATTATATGACCCATGTCATTTCCTCAAGTCAACGAGGGAACCCGGTGCGCGGTGGTGAGCTTACTGCTCATTTTTTGTGATGTGATGACTTTGCCATCGACGTGACTCCGGTACGGACTATCTTACTGATCATTCCATCAATATTGCATGAAAATCCTTTTGTTTCTCGAGCCATAGCTATAGATCTTCCACATAACTCTTCCAATTTGTTCGCGTTCCCTTCTCCGGAGAAAAAAATCTTTTTCTAGGATTCCACTTGAACAAACTCTCCTCCTCTCGCTCCTAAACATACTTTTAATTTTCCGTCTTCATAAAGACCAAAAGAATTGATGCAGCTCCTTTCCAACATCTTGTCTTGTCTTCTTTCTGTGAGCTTCATTTAAATCAAGATTTTTCTTTTTAAAAAATATAGAACAAAGCTCAACTATTTTTTTCTTTCTCATCCGGAATGGATCTTTACATCAATTTCGAAAAATATGGGAAGCATCCCCAACATTCATCACGTCAGCTGAGTAAAACTTAGCTCGAAACACATATTATTCGTTCATACAAGGTCCACCATCATATTACCGATATAGCTAAACCGGAGAGAAAAAAAAAATTTCCCCCAAATTGATTGTGTAAAAGAAAGAAGTACACGTTGCTCCTCCACCAGTTTAGAAAAGAGAAAAGGCTCTGAGATAAAAACAGGAAGGCCATATTTCCTTCTTTTTTTTCTCCCTCTCTCTCTCTCTCTCTATTCTTGACGATCGAAAAAGTTGCCAATGATATATGGATCTTGGCTAAACGTAACATTTGTTCTTGAATGTCAGCAATCCACAATGGAAGTGGGTCGTCGGTTGGGTTCCTCTTCTCTCTCATTCCCAAAGCAAGACCACAGCCACTAAAAATACACGACGACGACCAGAAATATGGCAGAACCAAAATCTCTCTCTCACTAAAAAAAGAAGTTTCATTCTTCCAGCTCCAGCAGGCTTCCCCCTCTTCCATTTTGCAAAAGGCTTTAGCTGGGCTGGGCAAATTTATATTGCTATTGTTATTATGTGAGTTGAGCAGTGGAGCGGGAGAGGTTTTACAGATATTATTTCTTCCCTAAACCTCTCTCTCTCCTACTTTCACATTCATATATACTGGGCCTGAGACTATATATACCAGATATTAATGGATTAGACGGAGAGTCATGGATAATGCGGGTGACGGTAATAATAAGGGTACACACATAAACTATACGATCCTCTGACGGGGCTGACGAGGAAGAGGGCTACACTACACGGCCATTCCATTCCTGACTCTCCACTCTCGACGATGATGATCACCCTCATCCTTTATTTGCTAAGCCTTTATAATTATAATATATTATGGGAAGATGAGCCCAGAAAAGCAAAAAAAAATCAGTTTTTCCCATTGCACATGTATAACGGTGGTGGTGGTCATTTGTCCCCAGTGGAAAAATAGCTGCTGTCCTGCGGTGGCTCTCAAAATTAGAATTTTTGGCCTCTACCCACTCTCCCAAATGGAAAAATATAAATATATTAGTGCAAAACAGAGAGAGAGAGAGAGAGAGTTGCAGAAAAAAATATGAGAAATGTATATTATGGAGTCTCGGTCATATTATTATGTGGGGGACGAGTGGGTGGGGGAAAGAGGAAACGCCACAAATATGTGATATGCGATGACAAGCCTTTTTCCAAGCGGGAGGAAGAATGGCAGAAAGGAAAATTGATAACGGGAAAGGGCCACACAATAAAAGTGGATTTTGAGGAGAGTTGAGAGTTGGTTGCTCCATGGAACAGGGTTTTTGGTTGGTGGACGTAGATGAATTACATTATTATTATTGGAATGACAGAGATTTTATGGATTTCATCTCATTCCATTGAAAGCTGCTTACACGACCCATTATTCCATTATGCTATTAAAATAGTACACACATAACCTCGGTCGGGATTCTGAAATTTTGTTCCTAGTCCTCCTCCTGGATGGATGGATGACGCAGAATGGTTTAGCTATATAATTTTTTTTTCTTCACAACACGTGAGAATTTTAGTGCCCGGGTGAACTCGAGAACACGACAGCGGTCATAGTAAAATGAAAAGGTACTCGGAGTAAGTAGGTATATCAGCATCATCAGACTGCTGTTACGTCACTCAAACCAAAAAGTCCTTTCAAAACTTCCCATCTAACACCACCATCCATCCACCACCACCACCTCCTCTTCCTCCTCCTCTTCATCATCATTAAATCCCTGTCCGGAGCTTTTCAGAGCTAGAATTGAATCCCGTGCCTGTGCCTCGTCTCGTCAGTTGAGGAAACCGTGCCGTGGTGGCTGTAATAAATATCCCATGTTTTGAAAACGATCAGAGCACAAAACGTGCATAAAACGTAGGGAGAGGAGCATGATCATCTTCAAAGTGGCAGGCAGGCAGTGGCGGTGTGTGTAATAAAGTAAAATCACTTGTGAATAGTGTGTGTGTGTGTGTGTATGTGTCCCGACATGATGTAATGATCGATAGAGTCTAGATGGATGATGATGATGATGAAGGTCCTTTTCTACATACATGTTTTTTCCTATGGTGAGGCGGACTCCCAGTTATATGAGATGAGGAAGCATTGCACGTTGCAGACATATATCAAGCTGGGGATCGAAAACAGTCGTTGAATCGTGAACTACTTGATATTACTCCCATATTATTTATGTTTGTGTGTAATATGGTGAAGAAACCAGATTTTGTTGACTTTTTCCACTACTCCGGCCCTGAGCCTTCCAGTGAGAGTTTTGTATGCTTCCTCGCCAGTTTTCCCATATGGATCGTTTTTTTTTTCTTTGGGTTACAACATTTTCCTCCTCTGTTTATACATCTGTTATTCATGTGGTGTGGCGTGAGCGTACAGCGTACCGTTTTTTGCTGGCTTGCTAAGTAAATGTAAATTTTGCCCTGCCCGTCCTTCCCTCTCTCCCTCTCTCTCTCTCTCTCTGTCTGCTTCAGAGGAGGAAAAGGAGAGCTCTAGCTCTGCTGCTATCGCGTCGACTAAAATGTTTGTTAGTGGTATTGGTGTGGTATCGGGCCCTTTGCTTGGGAGCGCCTTTACCAAGGCTTCTTTTTCCTCGTGATGTGGTTGTTCAGGCCAGAATACATTATAGGAAAACCTTTAGTTTAGAGTTCCCTGCTTATTGCTTTTACTCTCCGGCTTTCATTTTCAATTCAAGTTTAACTTCAAAGGAAAATGTACTCTTGGCCTGCCACCACTTCCAGAGGGAAAGCGCCACTCCTCTTGTGATGAATACACACTACTGTGCGAACTGATGTGATGTGGAGAGTGATAGTTAGTATAGCGGGTTCAAAAACCCGGGTTTTCTTTCTCACTCTCTCTCTCTCTCTCTCCTCTCTCTCTCTCTCTCTCGCTCGCTCTGACTAAATCAAACTCAAAGGGACTTGCATATGGTGGATGTTGATGTTGTGTTATTATTACTATACATAGTTAAAGACACTTTGGGGACGGACGGGGAAGCTGGAAGGAGCTTGAGAAAACACATGTTATGGGATGTCGTCGTTTCGAGTATTAGCGTGTAGCAAAACACTTGCTTGGAAAAAAATAAGGTTATCTGTGCCCGCCGCCCGCCCGCCTCACCCTCAACACAACTTTTCTATTATATCCTCTTATTTGTTTTGTTTTGAAAGAGGATGTTTGGATGTAATAAACATTGTGGAAATTTATTATGGAACGGCAGAAGAGGAAGAAAAATAAAAAGGTTGGGAAATGGAGGTTTGAGTTCGAGGTTGTTCCGTCCGTGTTTGTTTGTTTGGGGTTTCCGAGTGCGAAAAACTTTTCATTTTTTCATTTGGCAGGGGACCAATAAACCCACCATGCCGCCATCGCCATCAATACAAAAATAAAAAATGCACGCAGGCAGACATCCTACAATTTTAATCATATTAGCTGCTTACCCAAAAAAATATACGCGCTTTTGTACTACCATGTGCCCTCATATATGTGCTCCTGATTTTCCCATTTTATTTATTTATGATGTAATGATTAAGTGAATACATGAGTCTTTCAGATTACAGAGAAGTTGTGTGTGTATACTACACGCTTTCGCTCTCAGTCAGGCGGCCCGGTTGCAGTGTCCAAACAAGGGTTTGATACAGGCGGAAAGATAAATTGGATTAAATTAAGCTCTCAATTTTCGGCATAAATAGATGAGCTTTCATAAATCATTTTCTCAAACAAGGCGGACCTGACTCTCTCTCCCAAAAAAAAGTTTGTATTGCAGAAAAAATGCATCTTCTGTATAATATACCGTGTCCGTCCGTTTTCCCCCAATTTAGAACATGAGACGGCTTCATTTCCCGTGAAAGGGTTCAATTTCGCAATTTATCCATTTCCATAAGATGAGTTCCATTTTGGGCATACCTCCATAAAAATTACTGTTATGTCCGCTTTCATCCCGGAGTAGTCGAGTCGAGTCCCTCCGTACATATCAACCACGTTTTACAACAACTTTCGACTGAAATACGATGAGAATCTTGTGAATGTGTGTACATTATGGTCGAAGCTCTCTGCTCAATATACCTAATTCACATTTCCCTTTCAATAGGCCCAAGAAGCCCCTTCGCACATTATTTCCAGTTAAAGTCCAGACTAATATTCCATGCTTGTGCATTAGCTTTACGAGAATGGGAGTCGAGCCTGTCAGTTCCAAAAAATGTCTGAGCAAAAAATAAATGTATACGCGCCTTCACCCCAATCCAACAATCCAAGTCATCCTTGTTCATAATATATACATATATTTTTTCCCCTTTTTTTAGCATGGGCAAGGACCATACACACACGACGTCATATTCTGCTAAAAAATAACCTGGTGGAAAAGTCAAGGGATGTTATTTTTTCGAGTCGAGCATACATTAAATTATTTTCTAAAAAGTATCTCCTGCTTTTTGTACATTATTTGTGTATGATCAAGATTAACCCAAAATCATACTTTAATGCATTATGCATACCCATTTATGAATATCATTGTGTACATTTGGGGAGTAGTAGTAGTAGTTCCAACGAGTACCTTCTTTCTCGTTTTTTACCCGTTAGTGTATAGCATTTTGAAGGAGGAGGGTAGTAATTTCCTTTCATAAGAGTTTACCTATCTCCAAAACACGCCACACGGTCAGGTATATGCAAACAGTTAAATGAGCAATCTAAACAACTCTTTACTCGGCGAGAGGAGACTGCCAAGAGCACCAGGTTTTTATGGAAATGTCATGGACATCATGTATGAAAACTGGTAAAATTGAGTTGTTCCATTACACGACGATCCATGCATAATTTTCAGTGACTAGGATTTGTGTAGCCAAGAGGAGTTTCCAGATCTGGAATATCCGGGTATCATACTCACTCACACACACAACAACTCTCATCTCGTCTCGTGTGTCTGCAAACTTTTTGGATAAGTGTTTCCCAACTTTTACTTTCATTTTCGTCATATTTTTAACATTATTCTGGAAGGTACATTCGTTCGTTCTGGAGGGAAGGGAAAGGGAAAGGTAAGGTTAGGTTTATGTAAGCAGAGATTGGCCTACGCTCTGTGCTGTTCCATATTCATACGGACATTTCACTCCTGTTTTATTTATGTTACTGCTCCCTCCCCGTCCGTATGTGTGTGTGTGGGGGATGTGGAGCGTGATAAATTAAGTTTGCTAGCTTGTTTGTTCCACCCATCCATCCATTTTCACTTGGATATTATATGAGATGAGATGAGGAGATGATGATGTAAGCTTAAAATAACTGTATATATTTTGGTGCCATACGTGTTATGTGTGTTTGACAAGGTAATATTTGCAATTAGCCATTTACAGCAATTTTCGTCATTCCATTACCAGCTTTTACTCATAATTACTTATTTTGAGTTTAACAATAGTCAAGTTTTTGGACTTGATGACAAAAGTTCTCTGTACTATTGACTGTGTGACTTTTGGGATAACCAAAACAATGATTGTAATTAGCATGGCACGCGAGAAAAAAAAGTCTGCACTCAGACTTTGAGAGTTTTTTGAGCGAAAACTAAAACTTTGTTGTTCAAAATTACTAGGCGGCTGAATCCCGTCCTTAAAAACCTTGTTTCTCTTTAGGAATGCGTAAAATAGCTTGGTATTGGGAGCCTACGACTACTTGGTGTGAATTTTCAATGCGTATTTATCACCCCTTTACTGCGTGTGTATAGCCTGCTGCTCTGCTGGAGGATGCAAATGCACTCTCGAGGATTCTCTACAGCCATCGGCTCTTTTTGCCGTAATTATGAAAAAAAGTTAAACAAGTGCATTTTGTCCACGAGGAAAAAGTTGAGAGTGAGGAAGACCCACCACCATCGCATCATCGCATCGGTGTAATTTGTAACATGCATAAAAGATAAACAGGCAAGAGCACCGTCAAAAGGGGAGCTCGGAAGGAATTTGCATAACAATGACTTTTATTGGGCGACTTCACAAATGGCCTTGTGTGTGCCATGCAAATAGGGGGAAATGCTAAAGAATGGGCCTTTTTCCTATAGGCAAATAATTACGTGTAATTTTCCCTTGTTAGAGAAACCTGTCCTGGGTAGTGGAATGGAAGTTGGAAAAGTACCCTCCACACATTTACTCACTCACTACCTCCAACTCCAACTTATTTTTCCTACTAAAAATGTCTCTCGGCCTCGGCTGATACAATGAATTGAATGAGTAATACAATAATGATAGTGTTGTGCCTGCCATTCTGGAAATATTTTCGGAAAAGTTTTTTAAACTTCAGCTCTTTAAAAAAAAGTAGTCGAATGATGCGTAGCCGCCGCGTAGTAGTAGCAAGCAGCGCCTCCAATTCCAACAAATTTTTGAGCAGATGGTGACCTTGAACACTGTCTAACAAGCATGGAGGCTAACAATCACGTAGTAAAAGTTGTCTTTGATGATGAGTCGGTTGGACGGAACGCAATTCGGTAATAAAGTGATCTGTGAGAGAGAAAACGCGGAGACGATGCGATGCGGTGGAGGGAAACGTTCTCACACTGGTTTGATCCGGTTCATTGTAAATGTCAGTTGATATTTACACTTATTTCAGCTCGTTTCCCAAAACGAATGAAAATTAACAGCTACATACATATCAATGCGGAGGATGGGATGGCCTTGGTGAGTTGGTGAGACATTGAAGAATCTTTGGGATTAGTAGACTACGAGAATTGCTGCTCCTTTGATGCAGTTTATTGTGCCTGAGTGATGGGATCACCCAAAAAGCATTATATTTTGTGCAGTTGTGTGAAGTTGACAACCAGCTTGGTGTGAAGAGAACTTAATGTTGGTTTTTGAGAACGAAGCTAGGCGTTGAAACTGATATGAGCCCCACTCCCCCCCACTTTGACGGGAAAACGCTGGAGGACTGATTAGTTCCTCCGAATTGGAATGTGGTCAATAATTATTTGCCAGAGTAGGCTTCAATTATATAAGTATATGTAAACGCCAAGTTTTAACTGGAGCCGTTTGCGTTGTTCTCTACAATTTTACACATGGAAAATCATAAACCGCCTTCCCAATTCAACTTCCATATCTATTCATCTTTTCAGCCTGGTCTGGAGACTATGGAGAGTGCATAACATCATCATAAAAATTTTCCTTTCATTTTCCACCAGCTCCTACAGGCAATAACATAATGTCTAGTCAAATGAAGGTTATAAATGCCAGCCGGCTTCTGATTCTTCTGGTTTTTTCATAACATGGGCAACATGGCCATGATGCCATGGTTTGCTTCTGATTCTTGAGAAAAAAAAAGTTGAAATGGAAGAAAATGAAAATTTTTCGCTTTTCGCTCATATACCTCGAAGGTCTTATGGTCTCTCAACCCAATTCGGGCCTGACAGCAGCATCAGCATCACACCAAAAGGTATATACAGAAAAATGGTTATTCTCCATAATATATGCTCCAGTCTTGTTATGCATCTATGATGATACAAGCACGAATTATTATTATTTTTTCCTAAGAAGACCGTCTTTTTAGCAGCCCATCACCAACCTCCCCACATAACCATATTTTTCTCTTTAACCAATCATGTCATGAGGAAGCATAATATTCATAAATATCCGAGTTGCTTCTGGTGTGCATTTAAAATGATGATGAAGTGCATGCCAGCCAAGCGAAGTGCGGCAAAAATTTCACGTTTTTTTTCTTTAAGATTGCAACGGCTGGATGTGGTCGACTAGGACGTGCTGTTTGCTGCAACTGCTTCAAATTATGTGTCCGGGAGAAGAAGAAGAAGAAGAAAAAAAATCCTCTTTTCTGCTTAAAAAAATCCAGGGGGTATATAGAAAGAACCTTAGATATTAGGTTACGCGTTTTAATGGGAAAACAGGAGCAGAAAGCAGAACACTCTCGCTCGCAGTTTGATGCGATGCATGCACACACGACGAGAGCGACAATCATCCAGAGAGTTCTCATAACTCTTTACCCAATTTTCTTCCTCTGCTCCTTTTCTGAAATAATTTGGTTTTTTTTTGCTCTAGTTCAAACCTCTTTTTTTACGAGTTTATGCTATACGGGCTTAATGAGCTCGGCTAATCTTTAAAAGTCAAGTGGTCGCTATTTATTTCGGGTCGCGGCCGCCTCTTTCCCATTCGCTCGAATTTAATACCATACGTTTTCACCGCTGAAAGGAAAACAGGTGTTAGACACCCACTTAAAATATTTATGGAATCCACATTCAAATCAATTTTGAAATCAGAAATGGAAAACATAACATGGTATTTCATCAGTATAATTAAAATAATCCGGTTGAAGTGAACAACGTTTCGTAAAGTTCCCCCATCATAATTAATGCGTCAGTCGTAGCCCTATAGTCAATTACGTATATGCCAATGTTTTTGTTTTTGCACTCCGGCTTAAATTGGCTGTTATCTGCAACTCCTTTTCACTTGCTCACATAATATCTCCACCATACGCCCACTTTCCAGGTTGTTTATAAAGTACAAAATAAGAGAGGGGAAGTGATATTATTTCGAAATGGGAAAAAAATATTTCACATCTTTATAATAACCATATGATGAACCCTCCTGCTTCTCCCAGGTTGCAATTTTCGGCAAAATGATGTTCCCTCAGCAAGGATTTTCCTCAACTTCCACATTTATTTTCCTTTGGGAAGTTTTTCCAGTCTTGACGGGCCCGGAGTGAATGAATGAATGCTTAAAAAGTGGAGCGGAAATATTTCTCAGCCCACAAAGAGGAGCACACATAAATAAATGAAAAAGGAGCCACCAAGATTACAATTGCGCCACTGTGAACAACCAAGAGGGAGAGAGAGAGAGAGAGGAAAAAAATGTTCAAAACCACCATAAAACTGGAAGTGAATGGAACCAGGCTTGATCCTCTTGCTGCACTACCAGTTCCCAGTGTGCAAACGGGAAGGATTTTGTGACCTTTCGAGGAAATGGGAAAAATCAGAAAAGCTCTTTGCTTTTATCTCATCTCTTGCTTACTACCACTCCTGATTTCACTTCCAGTCTCCACTACACTCCTGCCACCGGGTGTGTAGTTGAAAAAAATGAAATATAAATGGCTATATATCCTTTAAAAAATTCCGATACAATTCTCTCTCCAGAAAAGGAGGATAATATGGAAGAAGAAGACCCACTCTGAGTCTTTAATGCGCCGGATTTATTCTTAGAGTTTGGAGTGCCGGAGCGAGTACAACTGGCACGACGACGTCGGAGACGGGAAAATCTCTTCTCTCTGAAAAAGTACAGATCAACCAAAAAAGAAAATGCACCCGAAGAAGACACAGTAGCGGGCGGTGGCGGCGGCGCCACGAATGTACTTAAATATGGATGGACTTTGCGGAGATAATCTGTGTGAAAAACAGAGCGTCTTATCGGGAGCGACGGCTGAGTAGAATATTGAAATGCAATTTATCACAGTCAGAGTCAGAGAGAGAGAGAGAGAGACAGAGTAGAGAATCAGGAGGATTTTTCCCCATTTTGTTGCTTTCGAGAAATGGACGAAATTTACGAGACAGGGGTGCCCTTGCCAGCAGCAGTTCCTTCCTTCCGCGCTTCACTTTTCCTAAAAGTTATTCCACAAAAGTTTTTCTTTTTTCTTTTTGTTTGAAAATCCTGGGATAAAAGTAGGATAATGAGGTGTTAGTTTATGCAATTGTATGGCATATTCGGTAGGATGATTTGTTTTGAAAAAAAAAACGAAAGAAAAAATTCAGAAACAATCCTGATTAGCTGATTCTTTTTTTGTTTCCAGATAAAAAATATGATTTCCCGGTTTTGAGTCAATGTGTACAAAAAGGTGATTTGTACGAGTACGCTCAATTTAATTGGCTCAAGGCTCGGAGCTCCCAGTCATTAATCCTCCGCGTTGGCTATCCATTCTAGATCCATAATTTCCACTCATTTTGTATCATTTGTTTTCCCCTTGAAACGTCTCTCTCTGGGAAAAAGCTTTTAGCCAGAAATTGATCGTCCTCGCCCAGAATCCGGATCCAATTTTAAATCCCACTTGAGACCCCACAAAACAAATTACCAGTGAAATTAATCATCCTCATTGGAAAATTTGGAGGGATATAATATTATTCTTGGAAAATTGGAAACATTTGGAATGACAGGGTTGAACAAGGAGAGAATTTAAAAACTTGTAATCTCACCCCACAGCCCACACAACTCATTCATTTTGTTTTTAGTTATTATTTGAATATTAGCGTGGAACTGGGATATCCCCCTAATTCTCTTTTTTCTCAGTTAATTAGCCCTTGTTAAAAGGACATCATACTGATTACATTTGTTGTAATTCATTCCAAGCGGAAAATCGAAACAGGGAGCCACTTCAAGAGGACAATGACAAATCAAAATAGGGACGACGACGGAATCGGTTCATGTTCATCTTCATTCAGAAAAGAGGGCATCCTATATATTCCCACAAAACTCTTGTGCATCCTAATTCTCTCTAAGAGCTCTGCCTTCCTTCCGTCTAATTTCGCATTGAAAGGAGCGTTGTGCTTTAATGCTTATGCATTGTATCATTTTGAATGAAGTACAATTTCATTACCATATGAATACGTAATCTGTCCAAAAAAAACTTGTTCTATAATGCACCCTCTCTCTCTCTCTTGCCATCTTGCTCTTGGTGAAGTGCACTGTCTTTTTAACCGAACCACGCAATCCCACTTTCTGGAACACAATAATTTCTCGAAGCTTAGAAGCGATGAGAACTGCATTGGGAGAGTTAATGCAGTTAACCATATACTTCAGAAAATTACACCATTTCGAGCTCCGCGAGTTCGTTTCACCCGGAGTAGAAAAAAGGGTCGCTGAAAACATGGTTGTTTCCCGAAAAGAGCACTCCACACAGCACAGAAGAGAAGAGAAAAAAAACTTTTTCATTCATCATACCCGTCTCTCGCCCGCCCTCTCTCCTTCTCCTTCTCCCGAGCTTGGAGGCGCACACAGCACTTTGGAGGAAAAAGAAAGTGGAAGTCTCGGTTGCTCGCTCTTCGAGTAATGAATCATTATTAGCTTGTGCACAACACAGACTCCGTTGACACTTCTGGACTTTACATAAGTTCTCATTTTCCAGTCAGCTCGAGTAGCAGCAGCAGAGCTGGATCCACACACAAAAAAACGAGAAGGAGGAAAAAGGAGAAAGAAGAAGACGACGACGACGACGATGTGCCTTAAAATGCGCACTTGATGTCTTTTCCTCCTTTGTGCATTTGTATTATGCACCGTTAGAGGAGGAAAGGCCCGTTTTCTCTATAGAATTTAAACGGGCATATAATAAAACCCTACCTTATTCCTTTTGAGATTAATATGAATATTATTTTGTGTTCGTACATGTATTTCCTGGATCTAACTTGCTTTTTGTGAAGAACCGCATTCAGTTCGGCTGCTGGGACTTAGGCCGGGCAAGCAAGTTGTGTGTCGTTGTTGAAATCGTAAATTCATTAGAGCTTTCGGGGTTTAACGCAAAATCCCTTTTTGAACGGAAAAGGACACACACACACACACAACAAAAGAGTAAAAAGTTGCTGACGTCACGTAAAGACTCACACGTGGAGACCTAGAGTTTTACCTCCCAAATGAAAAATATTTCCTGTGAAATCGAAAAAATGGAGGACGTTGTTCAAATGTTCAATTCGATAAATTAAAAGTTCGATTTAGGCTAGAAATAAAAAACAAAAGTCGGGATTAGGAGGGGCCTTGTTTCACTTTTCCTCCTCTCAATTGGACTACAATACATCAAGTTATCCCATTTAGCTCCTACCTTTTGATCTAAAAGCTGTTTACCTCTGTTTCGTACAAGGCACCACCAGCACACCAGCCAGCCTACCTATTTTATTTTGTGTGGAATGAGAACTGTCTTTCTGTAGAAGAAATGGTTTGGACGACGAGAGAGAAAACTCGAGAAAATCTTATTTCTGAGAGAACAGGAGCAGATGAATGAGTAGTCCTTTGTAAATGACAAGCTGTCGGGGGGGCTACCCAAGGCGTATCTAAAAACTCGACATTGTTACTCTTTTCTATTCTATTCATTCAACTCTGTCCCCCTTTTTTGTCTTTCTTCGTTTCGTATTCGTGTCATTTCTCTCTGGAGCACTTGTCTCCTTTTTTTAAAGAATATTTTCCTCCTACGAGAGCACGACGCTCATTGTGGAGGTGATTAGATACACATCTCTCTCTCTCTCTCACAGCCTGCCTGCCTGACTGACTGACTGACTTCATGGTAGTATTGACTTCGGAGGAAGATGGAAGGCTGTGACTTTAAGACTCTTTGACTCTTTTTTTACTTTTCTAGACAACCGCCTGTAAATTGATACAGAAAATTAAATAGTTGCACTCATTATTACTATACCTGGATATATATAAATGGGCTGTTTTTCTCTGTTTAATGACTTTTCGAAGATGGAATGAGTGCAAAATGTATAAAAGTCAATTCAACACTCGGTATATAAATTTCCTCCCCTTTTCTCCACCACCAGCAGCAGTAGCTTTTAGTTGAGCAGAGTGAAACAAAAACAGGAAGTTCAAAGCAAAAAGAAGAAAGTCAAATAGAGAAAATAATAATGAATAGGTTCTTATATCAGGATTATAGGCTTTGTTTCTCTCTGTATATACGAAAAATAAGAGATGAAAAGTCGCTTTTTTCGCTGTTGATGTAACTGTCGGCCGGCAGTAGTGCAATGCCACTTCTTGTATGACTAATATGGGAAGTGATAGACGACGAAACGGGCTGAGAGGTAGGAAAAAGCATTCTAATTTCAATTTCTTCACTTCTCCTCTCTTCTCTCCTCTCTTTCCGCTCCTTTCCCTTTTAATGAGGTTTGTAAGAGCTGCTGTCAGAATCCATTTCAATTTCAAAAAGTAACGAAGAAAGGAACGCCACCTGGACTTGGACTGCAGTGAGAAGGAAAAACACACAGCTCTTTTGGTTCTCTTAACGTTTATGACCATACCCTTCAATAAAGCATGCTCGTTATACATAAGTCGTCGTACTCTACTCTCCATATCTCCATTCTATATATTTTATATGCTTCTACTTTTGACCTGTTTAAACGGAAAAGTTTTTCTCTGATTTTTCCTACCTCTCTCTCTCTCTCCCTCTCTCTCCAAAAAGGAAGTAATTGGCAGACCATTTTTCCTCCTTGTGCACCACACGTTCGTTTTGCTTGCTGCACCAAAAATGAAGAAAAACTGGGAATGAAAAAAGTTTTTTGCTCATGTAATTTTTTTCCAGGTGATCGATACCTTGCGTGCAATTCTCACGAAATGGGTTAGTCCTTGGAGTAACATGAGCAGTACAAGATTAGAGAGAGGAAAAAAACGCCCAAAACTAAAAAAAAAAGTCTTTTTTAAAAAGAAAACTCACATTCTCTCTCTGGAGCATCAAAGGCTCCCATAATTACTATTCTGGTGAGGTAGCTAATATAACTTTGAGGTTGCTTTTTGATCTTTGAGAGAGAGAGAGAGAGAGAGCGAAAAAATTCACAAAAGAGTCAAGTCAAGGTCTCAATTCATTTCCCCAATTTTGGTCTCATTTCATCCCGTTATTATTATGCCAAGAAAGTTTGTGCTAGTTTTGGAAAATGGTGTGGTGTGGTTTCGATGAGCAAGTTTGTTTCCCAATTTTTCCTTCAGGATTCCACTGCCTCTCCATCTCCTACCAATGCAATATTATTATTATGCTGATGATGCAACTCTTTTTTGAGAAGAAAAGTGTGGTGGTGGTAATCCGCCGAGCCGACATAGACATATAAACAGTGTTGCGAAATGATTAATGCCCAACAACTAACAACACAAGCACGTTTTCACGGTGAGCTCGGCCTGAGAAAAAAAAGTAGCTGGGAGATGTTTGATGTTTTTTTTTGGTTTTTTTGGGAAAATATACGGATGCGCAAAATGGGCTTTTGTTTTTACAAAAAAAAACTTTTTGTGGCCACCGGACCGTTTGCGGGGGCTTCCTAATAGAAATCCTAATAACAACAACAGTCCTGCCCTGCTCTCCTCCTGTCAAGAAAAGTTGAAAAGTTTATATTTTTGAGGGGAGAGAAACAAGTCAACAACTGACTGGGACTGTTTTTGCTCAGGGAAAAATGTCCGGGGAGAGGAAGGGGGAAAGAAAGTGAAATGGCTTTTAAAACGAAAATTGCAACTTTGTTTTTCTAATAGAGCGTCGTTTTGCACTTTTAAAAAATGTATTTGAAAGCGGTACACATCCAACTGAAACTTTTAACATTGTGTGCAAACTTCGACGTCAACTGGAAAATTAAAAATATACGGCAACTATTTTAGCCAGTAGATTATTGTTTCAGTCAATCCGTTTATATGAGCTGTGTGCTGTATACAGGGCCTGTTTTAATGTCCGCACATATATTGAGAAATTACATGGGAAACACCATGGAAAAAAATCACTTGGCTTGAACGGTGCAATGACAACGAAAACTTTCCCATGTAATTTCTCATATATGTGCGGACATTAAAAAAGGCCCTGTATAATACATACGGAAGTGAAATGTGAGGGGTTAATCATGATAACAACTCGTATAATGTCATCTTTCTTGAACTATTACTGCGCATCAAACTGCATAAATCCATGCAGCTCGTGAGTTTAATCAGGAAGGAAGATGGTAAATTGGTGGTTATTACACCGACACCCTCCGAAGCCTTGAAACTTTTGACGTGTTGCATGCTGAGAAGTGGCGAGTTTACGAGCATCTCTTTTCATCTCAACTCAAAGGTGTTATTCCAGTACATCTTCATCTAGTTGCACCAACTGATTTCTTTCTTGTAGATACCTCCGATCACAGGTTGCATGAACAACAACGATTAAATAATTCCACATGGGTTTGTTATGATTAAAGTTGATGTTTTAGGAACATGTTATCATCAAACAACAACAACAAATCCTCAGGAGACGTAAGATTGCACCTGAACATTTCATGAGATGAAACTCCACCAGGATTGAAGAAAAAACGCATGTCAAAGTTTGAGAACAAGAAATAGTTTTTACAACATGACTCTCACAATCAATAGAAACCCTTCATAGTTCGGTTTTTTTATCCTTTTCTTTATCAAATTGTACACAAAAGAGCTTGTACCTTTGGCACACCTTGTCAGACTGAAATCAAATATACGCCTTATTTGTTCTATATATACGTACTCCGCATAAGATTTCCTAGGGTTGCTCCGTAGGAAATCCAATAAACCTTGTTCTCCTCTCAGATTTCGGAGATATTTTTCCTTTCTCAAAATTCAATTTCAGCAGTATTGTTCACGTTTGCCCTTTTTTATTAATATCTGTTGCGTCCAATTACGTACAATCTGCGTGGTATTGCGTAGCAAACCAAAAATCTTTAGGCATTTTCCCTCTGCTCGATTTTCCACGTTGTTGTAAACGTAAACAGCAGAGCATATTATGATGCTATTTCACCTTTCGTTCCTTTACCAATTCTAGGTATATGAGTTTTTTTTTGCTTTCAAGTTTCAAGTTGGAACCACACGTTCAAAGCCAGCAACTTTGTCCACTCAACACTCTTGCTCAAAACTCCTTTGAGGGATGTTGATGTTGGCTGCTCGCTGATGAGATGAACATAAAGTTATTTGAATATCTGAAACTTCAGAGTTTTTTTTCTGTTTGCACACCTCAGGAAAACCGCACCTCTCAAGATCAAAAAAGCGTTCAGTTCACACCATCCATCCATATGCTATATGCTCACATGGTAGTTTCTTCTTCTCTCCTTTTCAAGCTCAAATTGTTGATAGGTTTGTTATCGTAATAAAAAGTAATAAGGTACCTCATCCCCTTCATCTTGCCTTTTTCTCGAACAGTTTGTTTGTCTGGTGGGAAAAAAACTCTGATGATTTTCCATGTGCCTATATGTGCTACGAATATTATATATATGCCCAGTCTATAGTTTCCACCTTTCGTTTTTGTGGTCTGGCTAGGACCTACGTGCACTTGAGTCTTGATGTCTTCATCAAACATATACCTAACTTTTTTTGTGACGTGACAAGCTGAGAAAAAGGGCTCTCATTCGGTTCAAAGATACCACCTCATGTATCTATTCATTTTGTGCACACATAAACATCTACATTTTTTACCAACATTATTTACCAACAAGCAGGTAAGGTGGAAGAGAGAGAAAAAGAATTGTGAATTGTGTCTTTTGAAACTTACTCAAGTATGTAAACTCTTATATCTCTTCCTCCCAAAAAAAGGCTCACAAGTTATCTCGGAAAATGGCGATAGTGAATAGAAAAAAAGTTCACATGAGGCTTTTCCTTTGAAAGCTTTCACTAACTCCTCTTGAGCTACTTGCTACACTTTTTAAAAAAAAAAGTTGTTTTTTTTCTTGTAAAGGTGATATCCTGGCAGTGATGTGAGCACTTTTTTTGTATTCCACCCGACCCTTCTTCCACTTCTTGCATATTCAGAACACCCATGCAGTGTACTCAAGAAAGGGATGTGGACAGGGAAACGACTAGTTTTTATAAAGCAACTAACCAATTTTGGAAGAGAAGAAAAAACTTTTTAAAAAAAACTTAGCCCGGCGTTTTTTTTCTTCTCCTCCTTTTCATCAGTAGCTTCCTCCTCAACGCACGTTCCAGTTCCTTTGGGAAAATACACGTGCTTCCTAAATACCACCTTTTGGCATGGACCAGCTGTCTCCAGTAATATGCATACACCCATCCTATCAATAAAAGTTGGGAACCCATCAAAAAGTAAAAGTCTACAGGATTCTACAATGATTATCCTGTGTAACTTTTGTTGCCAAACAGTTTCCGAGCTAAAAAAAAAACTACTTGCAAGTTTCCTTTATGCCCTCCGCAACACTTTCTCCTTTTCCTTTTCATCCAGGAAGTGAAAAAGGAGGAGGGAGACGCGGGTAGTATAGGAAGGAGAAATGTAGCCAGCAGAAAAAAACAAGGTATCTATAATATAATGCTGCTGCAAATAAGTATATATACTGCAGGCTAAAGATTTTTTTTTATTTCCAGAGAGCCTTCTTGAGAACAACAACCTTTCAAGTTCCAAGTTCCCGATTCCCGAGTCATGGCCATGGACAAGAAGAGTTGTAAGTGCAGAGAATGCTGGTGCTGCTGGTACACTCCAAGGCTCTTTTAATGGCTGCTATATAATATGGGAATGCATGTCATACCAGCATTCCTCCACTCCGAATCTGCCCGTCCTTTTTTTCACTTTTGCTTTTAATGTTCCGGTTAAAACGGGGGGACTGCACCAGCTACCAACTACAACTATACACCCAGCCTCGTGTCTTTATTTAAGACTGAACAAAAATTCCTTTTGAGACTATCTATCCGACTGCTACTAATGCACCTTTTTTTTCTCTCTCTCTCTCTCTCGTGAAAGCCGTTTGAGAAGAAAAAAACGGGAGTTTTTTGGGAGGAGGGGAGAGAAAGTTGTGTGTTTGTTGCTGTCAGAGAAATGCAGTGACTTTCTGTGACTGGCGATGCATAGCGAAGAAGGAGCAGCGAAGAGCAAAAAACACAGATGGCAATAATAAGGACGACGGAGGAAAGTGTGGAGGTTAGGTTGTTTGGGACGGATGAGGAGCAGAGGGAGAAAAAATGTCTATTTTTAGCCTTCTGGAATCCCAAGTATTTTTCCCTGTTTAGGGAACAAGGATGACATTGATTATGTACTTTTTGCTCATGTAATTTTGGCCAGCCAATATAACCAACCGTAATGGCGTGTTGTTCTCTGAAGCTGAAGCTGGTAGTAGTAGTAGTCTTGTGAAACAACCACTTTACAAGTCTCATTGTGGAGATACATTCCTACCTTGAGAATTGTCCGTTGTGTTGTGACTGGTGCATGGTGTGTCGCGTGCGTGCTGGCACGCACAATCACCGAGAGCATTATGGATCCTTACCGGTATATAGTTTTCTTTTATATTATACCCTTATGGTTTTACGTTTGGGTACAAGGCCAAAGGCCAAGAAAAGCATAAAAAAAGCTGCAGCTGAAGTCTGAAGTGAGTATGAGAAGCAAGTAAGCTGAGAAGGAGAAGAAAAAAAAATGAGAAAAATGTTTCTTTTTACTTACGTTCTTTATGATCCTGGATTTTGGCAAAGACAACCGAAGACGACAAAGAGATCCAACTGAGGACTAAGCCGAATAGGAGAAGACTCTGAGGAGACGAACAAGGAGACTTTGACGATAATACCGCTGCTGCTAAGGATTTCAGAGGGGGAAACACTTGAAAGTTAGCCATCCCGGCTGGCTTCCCCTCCAATCGACAATTCTTGCTGGACGACTCGCTAAAAACTCTCCTCTCAGTTACATTTTCAGTTACGTCGTCCACACCCTCATTATCATCGTTTATCCTACCATGAACACCAAGTCTGGGACACTGTTCTGGGCATAATAATCCTCCGAAATGTAATTCCCCCGAGGGACCCTCCTCAGTCGCACTTTTTGAGCTGGGACCAACATTTGACTCGACGGCAAGGTGGCCTTGCCGGGGTGACATTGACAGTGGCATCGTGGTGACGACGGCAGCCTCCCGCCCGGGCTTCAAGGTCGCTTTCATCAGACTAATAATCCCTTCAAACTTTTTGGTGGGCAGGTGCATTCCTCCCTTCTCTCCACTCTACAAGGTGGTGCAGTCTTGGACTTGCTCCAAAACAATAATAATTACCATTACAAATAAGTTTGTGTGCTGAAATACCCAGTAGATTTATGGTTGGACGAAGAAGATCCGGAAAACCTATGAGGAGGTCTAGCACACGATAAACATGAAATATTCACAAGAAGAGTCGAAATGCAACTACACAACCTTGGAATGTATCGTTGCAAAAAAAGTATATAATCCCGTGTATTTCTGTGGTTTTTCCTTTTCCTTTTTACTCTTTCAAATGGGAGTGACGATGAGGACTGCTGCTTCTGCTGCTTTGCTGCTGCTGTGTGCGTACTGGGAAAAAGTTGTCAACTTAATTTACGCGTTTTGTTTACACAAAAAGTTGCTGTAATTTATTACTAGTGCACCACCACCACACCACGACCACACTTGAGCTTTCGCTACAAATACAAATGGCGTAATGCGATGTGAGCTTTAACAAGATTCTCGTTCAAGTGCCATTGAATTTTCGTCCTCTCGTCGTCGTCCTCCTTATTTGTCCCTCTCGCTCTTTTCTTACACTCTACTTCCCATCCGGAGCATATAATATCTTGAGAGGAGGGTATGTATTCCGAGTGTAATTAATTCAGTACTTCATCTCCACCGAGAGTTTTCTGATGATATCACCAAGTCTGATTATGATTATTGCTGGATTCACTCAAGAGATTTGTAATAAGAAGGAGAGGAGGAGGAAGGAGAAGAAGAAGAAGGGGAAAATCTTTTTACCATGTTCTTCTTGCTCTGCACTCTCCCTTTTCGTTCTTTCTTTCTTTCTTGTCACCACCAGATTTTAATCAAGCTGGTTTCGTTCCTTCCTTATTATGCTTCTTGAGCCTCAGAGTTGGGTGTTTTCCTAGAAATCACATTGTGCGGATCACCAATACAGCTACCATAAGATTCTCGTCGATTCCTCTGGTTAAATGTATGCACATATATATGCGTATATATAAATTTCACTTGGTTCTATTTTCTGTCCCCACTTATTCTGGTGAGTTGGGTGGTTGGGAGGAAAGTAAAATATCGTGTTCAGCTGTTTTCGACTCTTTTCCCACAATCCGAAATACGGAGCAGGGCTGTTGCTTCACTGAGTTTTTACAAAGTCGTTGTCGAGCGAGCGAGCGTTGCTTGTTCCTCGTTTGGAATATATGTATATGCGGAGAAGGACAAGTGCCTATGGTTTATTCTGTAAAGTCTCTTTTTTCTACTTCTTCTTCTTTTCCTGGAAAGGCTGCTCGAACCAGCTTTATGTGGATTTTTTAGGGCATATTATAAAGTTCCAATTATGTATTATGTTTGCACGCATCCATACATATACGGATGAATGAGGGAGGCAAATGTGAAGCCCTTTTGTTCCAGCGATGGTTCTCCACGATGAAGTGGAAAAGGGACTATTATTACGATTACGATTATTATTATTACTGCACCACCACTACACAATTATTCTTTGGAAGCTAAACAATCCTCGAAGCGAACATCACTTTTTGAGAATGGAGCCTTATTCTCCGAGCTTGCGCTTGTACAGTTATATTTTGTAGGGGAAAATGTGGACAAGAGAGAGAGAGAGAAGACGACGCTGAAAACAAGGTGCCGGATTTTGAGAAGTGGTCTCCTTTTCTTCGTTATAATGCCCTTTTTCTTGAAAAGGGCAAACTTTGGGAAAAGTCCTTCCCTTATGAATTTCTCATGAATGTGTTCATTTGACGGGAAAAGGCGAGAAGCTAGACGAGTTGTTCACACATTTCATACCAGCATACGTATTATATAAAAAACAGTCACTATATATATGGTAGTTCGCTAGTCACTTATTTGGCTCATATGGTAAAAGTCAGCTATAGCTCGTACAATATAGGAAGTGAGTAGTAGTGTGTTGTGTTTGCTCACTACACCGGAATTTTCGGTTTCAATGGGAAGACCGTGGAGAGTACCAAAGATGGAGACAATACTTGGAGATGAGGACGATCCAGCCAGGGATTCATTCCCATTAATCATTTTCCACATGAGACAGGAGACACCGCGACCAACACCAACAACACATCGGCATCCCTGCACACTCCCACACTGGCTAAACTAGGGAATATGCTTCCCTGAGAGAGGAGGATATGGATTTGATGTATAATAACTGAGAGTTTCCGAGACGCACAATTAGCTTTGGCTAGAGAGTAAAGCAGCTTCTTGGAGGAAAAAAGGCTCCTGAGGTTTTCGTTTTCGGGCTCTATTCACTCATCTCGCATTATTGTCAACTGGTGTTGGCTCCAGAAGGAAACTACCTTAATAATCATATTTCTTCTTCTCGCTGGATTTTTCCCATGAATGGAAAATGGATGAATGGAGCAGCAGTGGTGGAGTGAGTTCACAAGGACTTTGTTTGGAGGAGGTTGTTCCTTAAAAGTAAGAAAAGTTGACAAACTCGTCCTTGTTCTTCCTTTTCACTTGAGTGCTCCGCAGCAGCAGTGGAAGAGAATGATTGCGATGAGCCAAGGCTCGCCTGAAAAGTCATCAAATCAAGAATATTAGGTGGTGATTATACTATGGATCCATATCCCTCTTGTGCCTTTCAGATATACCTTATGCCTCAACCGTATATGCATCATCCTGAAATAGAATGAATATGCTTGAATGAATATACGGCATTCCCTCCAAACTCCAATATGCTGTTCGCCTAACGAGGACGTATATATTCTACTAATTGTAAGATATTGGTTGTCGTAGAACGTAGATTGTTGCTCTTTAAATCAGGTCTCTTCTCCCTTCAACATGTTCACATTTCGCATTGTTATTAAAATACCTTACTTTACTTTACTACGCTTCACTTTGTTTGTACCCAACAGCTATAATACGCGGAGAAGAATTGAGAGATTTCGTGAAGCGTAACCATCTTGGGCATGAGTTGGGCAATGACACTTTCTGATAAAACTAATACCGAAGGGCAGGTGTAAACGATACTTTATAGTCCGTTAAGTACATAAATCCCAGAATAGTAAATTCCAGGAAAGTAGGAATATATATTATATGGATTGATTAAACAAAAGCTGATAGTGTTTGTAGTTTGTAGTCGTCCTCGTCCCAGAGCTTGTTAAACTCCAGCCTGGAGATATATACTCCTAAAAATGAAGTTTACATTTAACTACGTATCCATCCACTACATTAGAACATCTTACACGCACATTCATTCCCCGAATCCAAATCCAGACAACTTTTGAAGAAAATCTCCGAGCTGACTTAACGAACTGGGTAAACGTAAACGAGGAATAGGAGCCGATGAGAATTTATTGAAAGGAGAAACCTATCAAGTGTTCCAGGAACGTGCGTAACTTTCCTCATCCTCCTTTTCTCAGCCTTCTTTTTTCTTTTTCTCTCCCGTTTTGTTCTTTTTTTTGCAATTATGCCTACGAGCTATATGCTTTTCAAACGGGAAAGGAGCCCGAGCCCAGCGACGAGCCGATTTTCTGTCGGAGAAATGGGAACTCACTCTGTGAAAAGGGCTGAGTTCCGTAGTGTTGGAGAACTAATGGGAAATGAAGTACCTAAAAAGTAATATGCATTTCTAAATCCTTGGCGGAGCTCTGAAACTGGCGACATTTTCTCAGAAGTTTGTCTTTAGATTTTTTCCTTCTTTCTATATACAAACTGGATCGAAACTCTGCTCCCTTTCAAACCTTTCAAGTTGAAGTTGATGATATGGAATATATATGCCTACCTGCAGTTTTGCTACACAAACAGGTTCCTTCTTATTCCTTCGAAGCATTACAATTTTTTTCTGTCATATGCATACAAAGTCACCGAGTGAGTGAGACTTTAGAGGAAAACATGTTTACGACATTGATAGTGTGCACTATGGCTCCATCCCTTCCTATTCCGTCTTGGGTAATGTTATTATGATTTTAATAAGTCTTTTGGCTCCCAGCTAAATAGAAACGTTTTTCAATTTTCCAAAATCAAACCCCTTTCTTTCCCGTCCTCCTCCTCCCTCTGTTCCCAATGTCTAGGAGAGGAGCCTAGGAAAACGAGATTATATAAATTGGAAACGGGTTCCCTGTTTTCTAAACACATTAAAGAGGTAGGAGAGGTGGAGGAGGTGAGGACGTTAGATGAATACGATTGGTGTTATTGGATCAATCATTTTTTCATTTCGTTTTCACTTCACACACAACCTTCGTCTTTCTCTCGACGCTGTTGCGTTTCCACTTTTCTTCGCTCCACAGCTCCAGCTCAACAAGTTTACCTGAAACACCTTTCACTTTCGTCACCACCACCACCTCCTTCGGTAGTATTCATTTCTCTAAAAACAAAATTGGATTGAGAGCTTTATCCTTTTATGCTCGCAAATGAGATGAAAACATTGGGCCCATCCACCCCGTCAGCCTGTTTTAACTTATATTTTTGTCATTGAAATTGGGACCAGCGTCAACATGAATATTCAATTAAAGGTTAGCTTGCCTTGCTGCTCGCGTCCATACACAAAGCGGAGCTCCACTTTTGGACGAAATTTCATTTTGTCTTTAAATATACATAGAGGAGGAGAGGAGACTGCTATACTGCTCGTGCTAATCTTATTAGATTTGATGATGACGAGGATGATAAGAGAATGACAAAAATTGCCATTTCCCGTTAAACACCCACTTACTCTCTCTGCCCCTTCGCATCAATCAATTTTCCCCGAGTGTGTCAACCCTTTTCCCCCTCCAGAATACACAATTCACACACACAATCCCCTTCCGCCGTGCTCAACTTACAGGATAAAAAATGTTTCCAGCAACGCTAGCCAACCAACCCGACACGGGCCCCGAATATAATAATTGACAATAGTGTGCAACGTGCCTTTTTATATATAACCCCACACTGCAGTCGAGTCGGTTTATAAAAAAATGGGAAAGAGTGGCAGGCGGAGAGAGGACAGGAAGAAAATTGAAAGACAGGTTGTGAGCAAGGTATGAATAAATATGAAGGAATGCACAGAGCCGAGCCGCTATATCTCGCTGGTTATATATACGCTTTTTGACATCTACTTACATGGCTGATGAAGCCGCCGAACACACGGACATGAAAAGTGTGGAATATGAGATGACAAAAAGGAGTCTGCCTATAAAAAAAGAACGTACTCAAATTTCACCCAATTCTTCAATACTCCCAGCAGTCCCACTATGCGTATACCTATAAAATTAAGGAGCACTACGCGCCCGGTTCCATCTAACATATATTATCTATCTATATATCTATATAAGATATATAGATAGATATATTATATAGCGTTTTCGTTTCTTCTCTCCCTGTAGATTCCCCAGATTGTCAGCTGTCATCAGCCAACTTTATATTTTGCGTCTCCAACCACCGCTCCGCTACCGCTCAGTTCCATCTGAAACCCCATTTTTTGTAATTGGAGTCTGTTAAAAAACGCTGGCGTTGAAAGGGAATATAAAAAGTGGAGGATTTTCTTATTTTTCTAGAAATGAATCCAATATGAGCGTGGTGGTAGAAACACACCAGTTATATACTTTTTTTCTCCCTTTGCCTGATTGAAATGACACACTCAATCTGAATCATATTCGGGGAAAATGGTAAGAATTGAGAGAGGAGGTGAGTACACTACCGCTGCTGCTGTTAAAGGTAGTTGCGGGGAAACTCATGCGATACGATCTATCTTATCTTTTAGCAGAAAAAAAGAGTATTTCTGAGAATGTGACGGTAAGAAGACTTGGGAGATCTCTCTCTCCAAAAACCAGACTCTTTTACTTTGCTTTCCACTTGCAAACCAGTTTGCTCTGCACAATTTCCATTTCTGCCAATGTGACAAAATCTATCCAGCTCGTTTTTCCTCAGTCGGGGAAACTAGCTAATGGAAGAAATATGTGAGAAATGGGATTTTTTAAGTATTTTCCTCCAAAAAGCCTCTTTGTATAATAAGAGGGAAAAGTGAACATGTCAATAAAAAGATTTTGCATAGAGCGACTGTGTATATTGTGTACCACACCACCATTTTTATGTATATATTATGAGACGAGGAGGAGGGTCCGTATCACCGATGCACTTTCTACTCTACACATCCACGAGATATCGCGTTGTTGGCCTTTCGTTCCTCTCTCATATTATGCCTTACTTTCCTGAGGAAAAGAGAATTTTTTCTGTCACTTGAGCAGCAGCATCCCATTATTGCAGCCTATTCCCTTGTATTCCCCAGATCCCAATCGATCAATCAGGAGTACATGGGCATATCCTGTTGGCTTCTTTTTATGGCAAGCAAGCAGCACGACGACACTACTTCCTCTTTGCTGGTAGCGCTGCTGCTGCTCCCTCCGCCATTCTGAAAGGAGTGCCGGAGGAGGAGATGGCTTTTGGGGAATATTGGAATATATATATATAACCAGGGAAAGCATATGGATGGAGAGTATTTTTTTAAAAGATGTAGCTTAAAGTACATTATGCATATTCACACTGCTATGCTGCACCAGCACCAGTGCTCTGGTATGCACCAAGTTGGAATTGTATATAAAAATGCAGGATTTGTGGAGTGTATTATTTCTTCAGATTTTGATATGAGTGGCTCCACGGGTCTTTTGATAGCGAGTCATAGCCTCCACACACAACAGTTCTGTTACGAGTTGGTGGAACCAGTATTTATCTCTGAGTTGGGAAGTGCACGGGAGAAAACATCTAGAGCGAGTGAATATGGGTATCTTGCGGACGGAGACACACTTTTCACAACGTTTTTTTATACTACGAACGAAGGAAAAAACTGAACTGAAACTGAAACCAAAGTCGTTGTTGTTAGCTGTCCGCTATGTATTTTCCGGAATGAAGATTTGTAGATTTGTGAGTTTGTTACAATTTTTGTTCGTTTACTTATTTTGTCTGGGGCTTTGTGTTCCACAAAGGAAAAAGTCTCAATCTGGGAGAGAAAATAGGTTGGAGTGGATGGAGCATGTGGGGAAGGTACGTTTATGGGGATGGATGCTCAATTCTGCTTTGGATAAGTAAAGTGAGGAGGAGGAGGAGGAGGAGGTGGTGGTGGAGGGAAAGGAAAAGCAGGGCTCTGTTATTTCCAGTTTACGGTGCGTATCGGGACTTGAAATAAGTGTAAAATATAGTTTGCTTCATCCACTTGACTATCCTCACGCAGGAAAACACACTACTTGTTTCACATTATTATCCTCGGCTGTGTGGAAAATAGGAAAATCGAACTTTTTGGGAGGCTCAAGTGTACTTTGGATTCTGCAGAGGCTACCTACATACACACACACACACAACTGAGGACTTTCAATTAGGAGCAAAATCATTTCCAGATGACCTCAATATAATATACCCATACCCCTCCCAACTCCCAGGTATATATACCGTTGACTAGTTTCAAAACAATAATTTAATTAAACCAGAGATCTAATCAGATTTAAAGGAACCCCATTTATACCCATTTTCCAAAATAGGTCAGCCTAAATTTACGGATAAATCTACTTGGAGCAACAAAACTTGCTCCCGGTGTATGCATAAATCACGGACAAGTGCTGCTACTAAAAATGGGACTTGCGAGGAAGGAACGCAAAACTACACGAAAAACTCGTGCGGGTGTGTGTTGACTGGGGGAATCCATTCAATTCCATTGTCATTCCACGTATTATATTATATGGAAGGGATGTAAAATAAAACATATATAGGGTTTCACATATTATTACAACACCGCCGTTTGGTTTGGGTTACGCACTCGTATAACAACCAACCCCCCAAAAAATGTTTTTCTCTATTGTTAACAAGATCCCCAAGTTGTGCCTAAACTTTGCCAATTTCCTCTGTCCCGTCCATTAATGTTTCCTGTATTTATTTTAATGGACGTACTAATAAATATTCTTCACACTGGAGGCATTCAATCCCCCATCGAAGTTGAGAATTAGGGCGAGAAAAATGGAAATTTGTGTTTGCACAGGTCGACGCTGTTACAATTTTCTTTTCTTGTACGGCTAACGTAATGTGCAGTAGGTGAAATATCCGCGGGTTGTGTTTCATATTCGTATAAAATCTAAAAAAGTTCGTCTAAATATGAAAATACAACAAAGCCCAAGTGTTATGGAATATTGAAGAAGATCAAGCCACAAACGGACCTTTTGAAGAAAAAAAATCGCATCGCATTTCAGCTATATTTTTTTCAAAAGCGGATCCATTTCTCTGAACAAACTAACATGAAAGTCGTCAGTAAGACTTTTTGTTCCCCTCCACTTTTTCCTTAAGTCATTTTACATAAACTGATAAAATAATAATAACAATAGTAATAACAAAAAAGACATACAAGAGCAACCATGCATATACCCATATATATATACACACTTTACAAGTCGGCGACGTCTCTTCTTCCCAACTCTACTCCATTTCTTGCAAAAATATCCCCAAGAAATCGACAAAAAGGAGGAGACAGAATGAAAAGTATAAAAACGGCATCTTCACTCTCTTCCTCCTCGACTTCTCTATTCTATTTTAGGGGAATGGTTGCACATTTTTATATTTATCTGGTAAAGAGCTCTCACACAGTCTCATATATACTCATACTTTGCCACTTCTTGCTGACTAAAACTTTTCCTACACAAATATATCCTCCTTCCTACAGAGAGCAGAGCCAGTCTTATTCTTTTTTTTCTTTGGATGTTGTTGGAAAAGTTTTGTGAATTCACAAACTGCCATTCCATTTCCTTTTGCGAGTTTTGCAATAAATGTTATGGTGTATTGGTTGTTGACTGCTGCTCCTCCATCCGTCCCATATCCCGCCACTACCGTGGCGATGGGCTTGCTTCAACGGCAAGGAATATCCCGGGATGGAGAAAAGGGAAAATGTGTGTGTAGTAGTCGGAGGAGCCACTAGCGTGGAAGAAAGTTGAAAGGCTTTAAAAATCCATATTTTCTATATCTTCCTGTTGACTTCAAATACAGTTCCCAGATTCTAGCAGAGAGAGAGAGAGAGAGAGAGAGAGTGGTGGGTTGGTTGGGTGAGAGGGTGGGTATATTCGTTTAAAAAAATGTTTTCTTTGGGCTGAACAAGGAAAAAAATAAATGTGGAGAGGATCCAGCCAGCCAGGCCAGGCTCCTATATGGCATGCCTCTGCCGTTTATTCCAGATATTTTTCCAGCATTCCACGCTACACTCACTCGTGCATTCACATGTGACAGTGTGCAAGTCGAGAGTCTCCATCTTCAAGTAATGCAGCGTTTGGCTTGCCCCACTTTTTCCGCAAAGTGCAAGAAGTACAGCACCATCGCATCACCATCACCACTCACTAGTGTACCTCATCGTCACCGTGTAACTTTCAAGCATATCTCTCTCCACCTCCACCCTCCATCCATATCTTGTATGTGAAATGGGTGCAATATATATGTACTCTATTCCAATTGCGAATCAACTCAACCTCTTTCTGTATCAATCCCGCGGACTAGTAGTAGGGCAAAGGAGGAAACGTCTCGAGAGCAGATTGCTATCATATCATGTGTGTGTCTCTCTCTCTCCGAAAACGAAAAAAAAATGTGTAAAGAGCGCGGGATGATCTTGGAGTGTCTATCGCCTCATGGCTCCGACTGAGGAGGTGCCTATTTCTTTAAGGGCAACAATTTGAACCCGTCTGGATTCCACCGCATAGAGATGGATTTAGGTGTTTAAAAGGCCTTTTTTCTCTCTCGACTAAAACCCTTTTGTTGAATGGGATGCACCGCAATGCATTGAAATTGTGCGAAATGACATGAGTGAAATTGACCGGCTGAACACTCATTTTCCATACAATTTCTTTTGTGAAAATAAACAAGCCTCGGGACTTGCCGGGAATAGGGTAATTTTGCGCGGAACTAGTCAACTTGAATGTTTATCAGCCCGAAAATGTGTACAAAGCCATGCATAAAATCCCACAAAAGGGAAAAAACAAGTTTTTATCTTCAATTCTTATCGTGTGGCTACATGTTACACAACATCCAAAATACATTTCATTATTACACAACGTCGGCCTTTGAATAATGCAGGAAAAAAGCATGAAACTTTTTGGCAAAAAAAAATTATGTTTCGCATCCTCTCCTTCTTTTCTCGTCCCTTCTGCCCCATTGTCCGCCTTTTGTCATATTCTGTGGCAGACTTTTATGTTATTAAAAACATCAGAAAAAAAATTGTTGTTCTCTGCACGTGCTTCCCATTGACCCCGGAGCAGATACAAAATCTTTGCGGAGACAAAATTCTGGAGAAAAGGAAGATCCCATCTGGAGTGCGTACGTAATAATCTTATTATTATTATTTATAATGCTTTGAAAAAGCTCCAAATTATCTTTTGTCATATTGATCCTTTAAAATGGGTGGGATCCATCCCGCTACTACGCTTACTTTCCAAAACTCGCAATCCACTTAGGAAATTTGAATGATGGCGTTCCATCCTCCAGCTAAAGCTTTTACTCCCCGCGACTAATGACAATCATAACGGGCACAATAAGATAAATCTGTTGTGATCTGTAGTGATGATGCCAGTCAACATATCATATTTCAGACTACAAAATCCCAAATGGCGTATGTATCCTTTAAAGCATTTTCTAATCCCTGGAACATAAAGAGCGTAAAGATGTATTTCGCATGTAGCAAAAACATCCATCCCGTCTTCTTTATATTCAAAAGTCAATGATAATGCTTCTTTGAAACGCACATTGCGAAATGGGGTTGACTGCTGCGTTGACTGGGGTTGACAAAGATAAAATGAAAAGATATCATAATATTGATCCCT
>JAANSN010001025.1:0-39934 GCA_036850665.1 Dicranocentrus wangi | reverse complement strand
CTGGGTGTCCGTTCCCTTTCGTGCGTGTTGGTGGATATGAAAATCTTGTAAAATCACAGGAATCAGGAAACTTTCTTGAAAGTCCCACGCATCCCAACCCCAAAATCCTCTATATAAAAAGTGCATTCGTTCTTACAGAGTTTTCCGACATTATTATAATAAATTATAATTAAGACGTAACACTATGACCCCTTTGAAATCCAATTATTTGGAAATATATATCGTGGGAGACGTGTTGAAAACGGTTATGTTGAAGGGAACGAGACCGGATGCATTGCGGATGAGTGATTGAAGTGACTGACAGAAGTAAGTCGAAAAGAAGCTTCGTTTCGTTCATCATGGAACATAGACGCTGTCAGTGATTGCAGTTTCTTGTGTAAAAGTGCATACTACAGTTATTCCAATCATTTTCAGTTGTTGGCGAACTTGTTTCACGCAAATCGGATGTTAATTTCCTGCTCTTGGTGGACACAACAGCAAAACAACCGGAGACACTGGGAAGGATTTGCTATATCAAAAGTCACAAAGTGCGCAACAAATTTGTTGAAACAGTGCATCGGACGAGAACCAGCAGTTAACAAAGTTAAAACACAGTTGGCTGCGGTGAATGAACAAGCACAGACACAGAGTGCGGAATAAATCTACAAAAAAAAATCATGACATTGACAGTTTGGAACGTACGGTTATAATTGTGAATTGTGTTTGGCTGCAACTCTAAAAGGCAAAAAAAAAATTTCAAAATGTGCTGCGTAATTTGTCTATCAGTCCGGGGAGCGGCGTATTTCGGAACATCAGCTCAAATTGTAAGCACAGTCTTATCTGCATTTTGATCTTCTTGATCAATCCAAGCAACCAAAAATTACAAGCGTTTGAGGTAGTACGGAATTTTTAGATTTGCGATAAAAACTCAATACAAAAATGGTGTTGTACCAGTTACATTACATTTACATCATGATTCATGAATTAATGTTGAATCTTTTGTATGATCGATTTGACTTTGGCTTCCTTCCAATCATACATTTCATCAGATCAGAAGTAAAGTAAAGTCAGTAGAGCAATATTAGGAATTATGTGTAGTGTGGCGTGATATGATGGTCTTAAAAGAGGAGAATGACCGAAATAATTTTGCCTATACTGAAATCGAATTACAAAAATAAAAATGTTGTTAGCTATTTATTAGCCAGTAAAAAATGGCATGTTATATGATACATACACAGGTACGAAGACTGATACTGGTACTCCAAAACTGAAGCATTGATAAATAGCTGTTTTATATAGTTGTCTATTTGTGAGATTGCGCTGAAGTTTGTAGGCTAAATGAAAAGCATTTAAATGAAATGATAAAGATTTAATTGAATGGCCAATATATTAATTGAAACTAGAGTTTTTGTGTCCACCACATCACCACATCTTTCATACAACCAAAATAGGCAATGTAATGTGCTCTGCTCGCGTATTACAAGGGGCAATTACTAGTAAAAAAAAGAAAGAAAACAAATGGACAAGTGGGTCTAAATCTAATTGCCCTTCTGGCATTGGCGTCAACACAATGTTCATCAAATCCATGGTACTTGTTGCAACATATTCGTCCTTTGTAGTCAAATGGAAAATGGAAGTTGTAACTATACGGAGGACTATTATGAGGTATTATACGCGTATTCAACACCTCCGTTCCACCAACAATTCACCATTGTTGTGAGGTGTGATTGACTCATTTACAATCACTATATAATGTATGCTCATTATTGGCAAAAATTATTAATTTAGCCAACCTTTACATTCGTATTTTGACAAGACACCGTTCTAATTATTAATCTATTGCAATGCGCCCAATCCAAAGGATAAGGATGTCAAAAACGAACACCTCATTTTAAGATGTCAAAGACGTGATAATGAATATTTCTTGTCTAAAGACAGGAGTAATAATAAAACTATCAGAGCAGAAAATGAGATATGATATATGATTGATGACAAAACCAAGCTAAGGGGCTGTAAGCCGTCTTTTATCCTTTGTGCTAGCATAGAGCACACAGGAGTAACAATAGAATAGGTTCTTTAATGATTTCTACTGCTATTGTCTTCCTGATTTAAAACTGACTTGAAAACACTGAAAATTTGTTTGTTTGAAAAAAAACCCATTTCCCATCTCAAGATTAACTTTCACATCATGATCTTACATCATCATCACACTAGCATACAAATAAAACATATTTGCATATGTAGCATGCATATGAACCCAAATTTAAAAAACCGATATTTCATTTCGTGTAACTAAATAAGCGTTACATTGTCACGTAATTTTGCTGAATTACTTTTTAGCTCCTTGGATTGGCCCTTACCATCAGAGAGCTAGCTTTACTATGGACGATGCCAATGGACCGCGCGGACACGGATGTAAGTTGCTTATCATGTTGGGTCGTGCATGACTGCTGTATGGGCTCTAACGCAAGATTAATGAGCTAAAAATTTGGATACATAGTCATTATGAAATAAAAGAATATTGTGTCAGACTATAATGTGGAAGTGATATGAATTTTAGTGACACGATTTATTTTTTGTTTTTCCACTATATGTAGACGTACGTTCTGTACTTAGCGATTATACTGATGATGTATGGGCTTCTCATTCTAATCTTTGGCGGTTGTATATTCAGAGCGATGGAGCAGGTTTGTGAAACTGTTAAGATGATCATACCTAAATTGATGAAATATAAGCTTTAAGCTTTAAAATGTCTCCAATGCAATGAAATGTAACAGCACAATCTCTACTTTTCCCGCAGAGATCCCTACGACTACTCAAAGTCTTTGTTGGAGGCTTCACAATTCTCCAATGTCTCATCATTCTTACCCACATTTCCCTGCTGGTGATAGCATACGATGTGCTAAAGGAGGATGAAAAGGTGTCGCAGTTGACAATGCTCATTTTGAACTTTATCCTCAGCTCGGTCCACATCTCCATTCTGTTCCTGTTTATTATTCGCTACCCAAGAATGGCCATTTTGACCACGATGGGAGCCAGCGACACTTCCGAAAGCAATCTAACAGTGTCAGTGAACTCGTCTGGGGGCCTGAAAAAGGGCGGCACCATCGGCTACCATAGGCAATCTCTGAGCAGTCATGGAAGTAGCGTGAGGAGCAATGCCACAGTTCGGGAGTGTGCCCCAGGTCAACGCTACGTGGATGGCGAATGGGAAAATTTACACTGCTAATGAGTGTGTATATACAATGCAAGGAGTGGAAATGTTTATATAAATACACGCAGCAAATGTGAACATGATTAATGACACTACCTTGTGATGTGCATTGTGCAATATTATGTGAACGCAACCATTAAATTATGATACAAAGTGAATGCTAGTGGACACCAGAGGACCAATTTTTGTAAGACACCACGGGATGTTGCTAAATTCCCAGTCTGATTTTACTTGACAACTTTGCAACCAATATATTAGATATAGGTAGTTCGAAACTTCGAATAAGCATAAAACAATAATATCTTTGAAAATCACGAATTTATAATGCCATGTGTAATTACTTTTGTAATGGTTTTTATGCAGTTTATGCAATGCGTGTGTGTATTAGTTTTAAACTTATTGTAATTATACAGGAATTACTATACAATCATGGATAAAGTATACATATGTTTGAATATTGTGATTTTGCTGAGCGGTTTCAATAAATGATTGTTAACAACTAGAATCTGCGTTGAGAGTATTTGCTTTCCAGATTATACCCTCATTAGACGTGTACCGTACGGTTACATGCATATATTTACTATATCGCAAAATGTTCCTACTTGTCAAAGAAAATTCACACCAATATATAATAACGATCGCATGAGGCACGGGAAAGTTTCTTGACCAATGACAAAATCTGCATTGATGACAGTGTCCAGTCTTTGCCGAGCTATTGAAGTAAGTCCATAATTAAAATAGGCATTTGCAAAATAAAAAAATAATCCACTCGATTTCCATACAGTCACTTGTTGTCACAACACAATGTGCCTGCCTTTTCGACGTGTAGTCTCTTACAATGAGAGTGACAGAGTAATCCTTTGAGAATGCTGGCTCTTTCCACTGACGGAACCGTGTTTGACAAGGTTTAGTTTAATAACAAGACGTGTTTTAGACGAGTCGGAGATTTCTGTGCGTGAGTTAAATGGAGCACTCACTCACTCTCTAAAAGGATTCATCCTCATTGTCAGCCACTCAACCGTTTAACAGCTTCTCGCTGCCTCTGGCCATTATGTTTTACTGACAATACGGGAGAGAACTCCTGGTGTATGCAGCTTCTATTCTTTCTATATTGATTATATTTAGCTTGTACAAAATCCTATTCTAGATACTACTTGGTGTGTAATATGCACGTATCTACATGATGCTCATTGTGTAAAAATTACATGAGAAATGTCTGGATCATCCTTTTTACTTCTTGTTACCCACTTTAACTCATTAGCAGCTGAAGCAGGCTGCATGCAACAGAGTCACTGCTTTTTTGTGCAACACTTGTATAACTATTATATAAGCTATAGTAGAGCAAGGTATATATACACTTGGACTTATGGATGTATGTACTCGGACTCTAACAATGGAAAAATTTTACGTATATATGTATATATATAGAGTAAGGACGATACAACTTTAAGATGACTGCTCGTATCATCCTATACCATTTTAATAGATTTGAGCCTAGGCTTATATATCCCTTCCCTTATATCCTACCCGTTGTCCTGTCCAGCCAGACATAATATTTGCAGTGCATTGCGCTATTGTACACATAAAAAATGTAAATATTCATCATCCTGTAGACATTGCATTACAACTTTATCCCCACTGTCCATATATTCACACATTAAACGTTCACCGACGACTTTAACTACTCCAATCACGTCGATTTTTTCATAAAATACTGCAAAACTCTGGTTTAGGCAGTGTATTCCTTAATCATATTTTATACTCACAGTTTTAATTTTTGTTAAGTAGTGCCAAGGCCAGAATTTCCCATAGCGTGTTTAAGGATTCTATAACATCTTTTCATGTTTTTTTTGCATGCAATCAATGTTTGCACAACTCTTCAACGTGCTGACATCAACATGGTGCGCCTCATAGCTCTTAATTTAGCTTAATATTCTTGACAGTTGGACACCCCTCCTCTTGTTGATTACTGTCGAAGACTTGCTGCGTTTAGTTGATTAAATCTACTCTGAATAGAGTCTTACTTTTTAACCCGTTATTTGGATGCACATTAAACACAATTTTAAAAATGTGAATGTGTATTCGCTCGCGATGCTATGTTTTCGTGATTTGACGAATGTGAATTTCTCTACGTCACATTATCGAATTTGTGCTACAAGGAATTGAATTCTGTAATTATTATTACTTGGAACTGATTTTCCATAATATCATAGTAAAATCATTGTAAATTCCTGTTTGTCGTATTATGGAATAAAATAAAATATATGTCGTCTCCTCGCCTATAAGGATTACAAAGGCGTTATAGCCAAGGGCCTGCATGATTTTCCACAATGGAAATTTGAAATTTAAGGACTTCTGTTGGCTGCCGAGACACTCATACATTTCAAAATGGGGTGCTGCTGTTGTTGTACCACTTCTCGTGGAGCTTCCTTTTTCTGTGCAAGTGTTCATATCGTAAGTTATTGGATATGATTGACAATTTCTCAATCAGATTACAGCATAAACCGCTCATGCAGCCTACCTGAATGGGTGCATTAACGGAAATTTATTTTTTTTAGTTTATAGGAATGTACCTGTCAATCAAATGGATTCTTGTGACATACGTGAACGGATTGATTGACGATTACTTTGTGGATGTAATAAGATATATATATTTGCACTTCAAATTTATCAAAATGAACACTAATTTTGGAAATCAAAAATTTCTTGTCTTGAGATTAAAACAAAGTTGTACCACGTTTTTTATTACTTTGATAGCATCGCATGCGTGTAATCTTCCCATTACTCCTTGTCTACTTATCAATTTTCCTGGTTCTTGGATGTGTGAATTTTGTGGCGGTGGATAGGGTAACAAAGCCACTTTACCTTGAGAATTGAGAGAACCACATGTAACAGATTTTAATGTGAAATGGGATTTAGAATGCTGTGATTTCCCTTTTAAATTGCAGGAATCAGCCGGGACCTTGAAGTGGTCTATGCGGGCTTTCGTGCTCCTTCAGATATCCGTGCTGCTTACACATACTCTACTTGGATTTGCCTTTCCAGAGTGGGACAATGATCTCGCTGTACACAGGATTTACCACGTCAAATTTATGGTTATCAACGTGGTCACGACTCCAATTTACTTCTACATTGTGTCTCGGTTCATATTTTCTCTGGAGAATGGCATCTACGTTATCCACAGAAAGAGGAAAAAGTGCTCTTCCGGTGGTCCCCCTGTTCATTTAGATTCAGGAGGACCAACTGCTCCTTGGTCAGACTCCGTGGCCAGCGACCGCCATAGTCCAAGCAGATTACAGGAAGTGGAACAAAGAATCCCACTAAAGTCTTCGGATGAAGAGCCCCAGCCGTGTTCATCAAAAAGCTGAAAAGTTTATATTAGCTTCCAGAAATTCACTTCCGAATCTGGAAGGTGAAACTTACTTGTTAGAATTTCAGTAAATGAATTTCGAATTTGAAGAGATTTGTGTAGGGTTGTTTTGAACTCATTCTCGCAGTAAATATTATATGTAGCGTGTATCTACTTTTATTTAGTGTGACCGATAGTTGTACACAGCATCTTGAAAAAAATTGCTTAACACTTGCATTTTATCCTGTTTGTATAAGTTTAGTAACTATGTCTGTACTGCAAGGGATTCGATCGATCACAAAGTGAATTTTCAGTGTAAATTTAATATCCTCTCAGTACCTGTACCTCAAAATATCCGTTTATTGAGCAAACAACGTATTTTTTCAAAATAAAAACATTATGGTGGGTAAATAAATCCGAAAATGGGATTTCCCTTTTATCCTTTACACCTTGTTTGCTCTTTTCCTCCTGTCTCAGCCTCTGGCATAACCTGGCATCCTCAGCTATTTACGTACAGAATACGTACACGTTCCTCAATGTTATATTATGACACCTTCTGCAAGGGATATTATTGTGCAAGACTATCGCTACACCTACACACACACACACAAACTTTCTTCTTTATAAGCCGAAAAATTGTAAATATTGCATGAGTTTGCTCTCAACTCACATCATATTTTCCTTCGAGTAGCGTAGCATATTAAAAAGATACAAAAAAAAACAACGTGAAATGAAAGACGAAGTTGTTGATACTTGAGGAAGCTTCGACATATTATTCGTGTTTCTTACAGACTATCATGTTTCATAGCACGAAATGAATATACCACACATGAATACTTCACATGTACAACCTTTTCCCTTTATCCTTTTATGCCTGAAAGTGAACTCACTAATCTGGCTTAGACCTCTTTACCGTTAAAAGGGGAAAAATCTCTTGTACAAAATCCGATGAAAGCTAATGGTAAGTATACACAAGTTTTCTGCGAAAAGATGACATCGATTTTCCCCTCTCTTCAACTTTTCTTAGCGTATATGGTTAGGTATGTATACATACATGTATTATCATATATACGAGTATGATGCAGAGTTACCAATGATTCAACTCATGACCCATGATTCATTTAATTCAGGCAGCACTCACATTTCATAATATAGACTTTCACTTGCGAGTTGAGGGGCGGGCAGTACCAGGGAAAAAGAAAGTGCTCATCTTTCTCGTTGCTTTTCGTGAAAGTATTACTTGAAAGGGGTTGTGCTTGTGGGGTTTATGGTCCATATACGGATGTGTGTAGTGCGTACTTGATTAGGTATGTCAGATTACAAACCTGAAGTATATATACCATATACCATGTAGTCTCATCGTGCTCCACAATCATAAAAGATTATATAGAGATGGAACGAAGGATATCTCGTAGGATTCAACACATACGCCGCCGGAGTCTGTGAAAGTGTGTACGTGGTACTGGACTCGGAGAGAGAGAGCTGCGTTAGATGCTCTCCTCGTTTTGTTTCCTTCTCCCTTTCTCCTGTCGACCTCAAATACATCCGTGAAGGGAATGGAATGGAGTGTGCTAGCAATATGTAATTTTTCAGTGGGAAAGAGCAGAGACAGATAGTAAAGGGGAATCACATGGGAAATTTGTGCATTTCCGTTGTTTCGGAATGGGCAACGGGTTGGCTCCAGATGAGGAGGAATTTTAAAAGTTAACTGGGTAGTCTCTTTCTTCCTGTGTACTTTCATTTGAGTGCGGTTTGTTACAAAATTTGAAGCGTTTTGTCTGATTTCAATATGACACAGCAACAGCATATTAGCATGAAGGTGGTCTGCGGTTTCCCATTCCATGTTAGTGCTTGTTTGTGCTCATATGATGGTGTAATAGAGCTCAATTGAAAGGTGTGCATGGGAAGGAAGGAGAACGAGAGAGAAGGAAATTTTGCGGTCTAAATCTCACTCCAGCCTGGAGAAAGATACAAGTCGGAGGTCTCTGTCCCATTTCCCAATATCCAATTTACTCCATATGTTGATGAAAAAGGATGGAGGTGGAAAGAAGGACATCGAGCGTGGAGTGGAGGTGTGATGGCTTAGGCCACGTTCATCAAAGTCAACTGGGCCAAGGAGTACGTTCACACTCTCGTGGAAATATGAGCTCGACTGGGAATATTGAGATTGATTGGAGGGAAGTGGATCCATATTTTTCAGAGCTTTCTTCAGCTTCAGCTTTCTGGACTCTAATCAACTTTGTAAGGGAATTTAAAATGTTATTCAATATGGTTATTAGTACAAATAAATTTATCGTAAAGCTGTTGACATTTGACATCTTTTTTTGCAGACATGTGACGTTATTTACTCTGGCTTATTCGTACTATTCTTTATCATGGGTCAAGATGTGGAATCCATGTTTTTCGAGGTAAGTCAACACACACTAACAATAACCCCTGTATTCCGTGAATAAATTAACCACGACATTTTTTACTGAAAATTTACTGCAACTTTGGAAATTAATTGACTAATTTGTACATTCGATTTATTTGTGTATAGGGCCTACTTAATCACATCAACCCAATTCTGCTCTACTTCATAATGTCGTTAATAATTAACTATTGTGGACTGCGTAGTTTAAATCAAGTAAGTTCTAATACACAACATAACATAGCTATTTCATAACAAAATCTCCTCTTTTTCTCTCGTACTTTTCATTATTATTTGATTTCTACCTATTTACAGGGTCGCGAAAAGTGCTTTCTCATATTTTCCATTCTGAAAGGACTTCTATTTCCTATCACAATGTCCCTGCTAGTGTACCTTGTTTTCTTCGACGTGCAGGATTACTTTGGCACGTTTTGGATAAGTTTCGTAGTAATTGTAAGTTGCTACAATGGAACTGCGGCGCTAGGTCTATGGTCAATGTTCACCTGTAATAAGTACATTCTAGCCAATGAAGCTGCTCAGAAGAGATTGCGAAAGCAAGCGAAGCAACAACGCTCAACGAATGAACAGGTGGGAGGTTGTCGTTGCGGCACCTCTGTCACAACCCCTGCTTCCACCTCTAGAGTTAATTGTGAAAACAATCAAAACAATATTTCGCGACCAAGCACATCAATTATTGCTCCAAGTTCGTCACACTCCATGAGAAGAAGCCATGACGTAGTTGGAGATTCCAGTAGTACCAGCAACATTATTCTTGTCTACAAACCTGATAGCTGTACTGATAGTTCAAAACGCAATGCCAAAAAGTATAGTAGAAATTGCACCAGCGATTGTCAACGCTGTATTGAAAGTGGGTGTGGGATGTCGAAAATGACGACTTCTGATAATGTCATGTCTTTCGGAGAAGATGAAGTGTTGCAAATTTCTACTGTACACAAAGTTTTACAAGAAATTAAATTGCTGGACTCGAGTAGCTTTGATCATTCCGATGATGATGGGGACAGTTTGTAACTGCTAACCCAAAAAATCCATATATATTTGCATTTTAGACTAGTTTCGTGAGGAAATGTAAAGTAAAATAGTGTATTGCATGTCAAAAAAATATGATCGTGATTAGTGTGATTATCATCGGATACCTTTGGGTATAGCGTGACCATGGTCATGTAGCCCAATCTGGACTTACCAGCCAGCCCCAAAAGCCAAAATAGACTGTTCAATTTGTACATATTATTATGTAACATTGTCTGATGGAATGCAGGAGTATTATTTTATGTATACGGAGTGAACACATATGAAACCTGATAGCAAGGACGAATTGATTTTTGATCGCAGAAATAAAGTCAAAATTCAGTTTATTTTCAAGTTTATTCAGAATGCTGATTGTGTTGCTCTATTCTATTCAATATTGTCTTTATGATAATATCACTGCAAAATGATGTATAGCAGTATTAGCGTAGATTTATAAACTATAAGCTACCGTTTATCAGAGTCGTTACAAATTGATACATGTGCTCATTGCACTAATCCGGAAACGCCACTGTCTGGCTGACGCCAACAGGCAGACATTGTTTTCATGTAATATATTAGAACGCAGGTTAACAACCCCACTTCGAAAATTCATGACACTCTTCGCAGACGTATTCCCTGCGTGTTTTACACTTGAAATTGGACAGGCATTAATGAATGACAATGACTATTCGTCAGGATGATACTTTGCAATTAATCAAAAATCATAGTGCTGATACTCATACCATACACAAGCGCACATTACGATGCATCTGCCTGCAGTTATAGGATAAATTCAAATATTATGGTACTTTTCTATAAGAAAATTTCACAAGTTTTTTGCCAGTACATACATTCAATTCAAATTATTATGTGCTGACTGCTGACGTATGACTGTCGAGTAGTGTGGAGAGCCATAAGTATTAGAAAAGTTTGCGTACATACAGTTGGGTTTCTTCGTATAGATGGGGTAGTGCCACCCTAGTTGGCTATGCATGCATGTCACAATTTATTCGTTGCTTTCCCCGCTTTCACTCTGTTCATTGCATTTTCTAAACGGAACGGGGTTTGACCTTTAATATAATGATGCTGAAAGGCTGAAAGTTCTAAAGTTAATGCAATTATTATTTCTACAAGCTAATAATTCTGGGGTTGGGTTGCTACATTGAGGGGACTCCGTAACCGTTTTATTACAAAAATGTACCGCAGTTTTGAGCACTTTACACAGTATCCAATGCACAAATGTTTGTGAAACTGATATTATTCCGCCAGATATGTCTAAAATGAGTGTGAAATGGTTATCAACATTGATAGGATTGTCTTTGACACGCACAATATGTGTGAAGCAAAGCAGACGTCCAACAATTTTGGTTCAAGATAAAGCGTACTGGAAGTCAAAGTGGTATGGTGACTCATATCAGCCGTCCTGCTTACGATTAGTGTACCTGGATAAAGCGGCAAAAAATGGAATTACTGCTGGTGTTACCCGGTCTTTTTAGGTAACATCCAGTTTTAGGTAGCATTACAAACACAAAACTACATCTAAGTTTCATAACATGGGATAATGAATGGATGGATGGGATGGAATGGACAGTCACAGTCAGACGACACGACATTTGAAGAATGCCAAGAACACGGTTGGTAGTGACATGTTTGTTTGTTTGTTTTCAAGTATCCTTTCATAATTGCCATTCTCCTACTGTTGAAATACAAAAGGTACCAGTCACCTGAATTGCATATAGTATTCGTGTTCGTGTAATAAAACTAAAAACTTGCACATAGAAATATAGAATTCAGGTTGAGAAGAGTCGTGTATTTTGTCAAATAGCCCAGAATCGTCAGCATATATTACATATTCGTCCTTCACCCAACGTTTTGTCAATTAAGAATAATATGTACGCTATTTGCTACTCGGCTGCGTGAATACCTATATATTCAGTGACTACTCGTCAGTCGTCACTCGTACATTTTGGTTGCATTTTATACCGATGAGTATGTGCAGCAAAATTACCAGCCATAAAGGAAAGTACGCAGCTTAAAATGTGCAAACTGTCTGTTTGGGAATCCTCCAAAATGTATATCTAATTTTCTGCAACAATACATGCATGTGTGAAATTGATTGGGTTGGGATAGTTAGGAATGAAGCGTGCCAGGGTATCAGGGTTGCAACAAGGGTGGGTAATGTTTCCCACATGTCTTGTTCTCCCCTCCCAAATAGTAAACCTAAACCCTTCATACCTTTGACGTTTACCAATTCGTAGGTTGAATCCAATAAACTGTAAACTGACATTTTAGCTGACGCAACAGCAAACTGTTAGCTACGACAATGTTCATCCTGCATGGGTAGGTATGAAAGTGATGTGCACTGTGCACGACGTATCCAACCACCTATTCTACTTTACCGCTATTGTAATCTTGGCAGCATAAAAAATCCTTTGGAGGTGTATCCTCTGCCAAGAGCTCAGAAAATTCAAGGTGTCAGCTAGAAAATTCTTGTGAGACGAAATAAATCAATGTCCTAATTCTTTCCCTCCTTTTACGTCTTGATAGCCTCCTACTCCTCCTATGAGATAAAAAAAACTCCTGGCTCGTTTTTCCCACTCAACTATTTTGATACTCTACTACAGATTGAATATTTGGAAGTCCAAAAAGTCCTACAGAACTGAAGAGGAAAGTTATTCGACCCAATATTTGCTCCATTTTGGGACCCTTTCCCCTTGTGAGTGTGTAAATGTTCGCCGTGCACTGATGTTAGAATGTCAACTTGTCTTCTAACTTTCGGTTTGAGATTTATTCAATAATTGATAGTTTATATGGCCGGAGCAACTGGGAAACTGGGAATAGAAAATGCTAAGAGGTGGACTGGATCAAGGCTGCATGATGTAATTCTCGCATTGCAGCCGTGACAAGATTTTTCTAGTTTGGGGAACAGCAGGAAAAGTGCTGCCATTTCTCGTCCTCTTAGACTCCTTACTGGTTTCATGGTTATGACAAAGCGGTACTTGAGTAAGTCGGTATATATACTTTCTTTGCACCGGCACTCGGAAATTTTGTGCAGGCTATACAATATACCATGCCGTAAGTGCCGTACTACGTGTCAAACAGTTTGTTATTTCCTCCGCTGCGCTACCACAAATTTAGCAATGACTTTAAAGCGAATTGAACTGGTTGAAGTTTCAAATTAATCCCAACCTTATGGAAAATATTACTCAAATCAGCAGCAAATCATAGCGGTAAGCGCAAATTAAGAAAACTGGCATTTTAAATGCTATAAAAGTATTGAGTGGAAACGTGGTGCAAACATGAATTTCGTAGTCCTTCTCATAGATTTAACTTAAAGGATAACTGTAATCACTTTATTGCAATGCAATCCGAATAAATCCAGATCGAACGCAAAGTATTTCAGTATGCTTCAGAAAAATCACAAGATTTCAATCCTTGTTCCATTTTATCCATTTTGAATTCCCATATATAAATGAAGAATTGTTATCTACAAGTCCATTTAGTAAGTATGGTACAATTCCACTGTTAACGTGTATGCCTGTTTGAAAACACAGGACAATGACAATATACAATGGTAGAAATACATATATTCTGTATTGAAATATATAAGAATAGGATAGAATTGGTATATGTCTACTGTCTACATTGGTTAGTTGACACAAGAAGATACTTAAATATTAAAAGAGACAGGACTGGGTAGAGACAATTTGCAAGACATAATAAGTACCTAGTCCTTTTTATGGTACATGAATATGGCCATTTCTCCTACCCATTCATATTGATGGTTAACCAAGCGAGTGATCTCCAAACTTTCCAACAAATGGTAGTGGTAGCACAAGCACAGCTAGCACTAGAACGAAATTTGCTTTTGCATTTTGTATACTATAACAATAGCTCACGTAATGTGCAGTTAGTGGGAGTAAAGCGTGGAGAAAATCACACTATCCACTTGTGACGGAATCAAATTGCAGAAGAAAAGTCACTATTCCTTTTCTCTAGATACCTTTTCACACGTTTCTATTATTTGCCGGGTTATCCTGGGACTCCTATCTCGGCCTTCCTCCTCTCCCCTTTTTCCACTTTTCGGATTCGGTAGAGATGTACCCTACAAAAATGTCTTGTGGTTCCACCAGAGAGTAACGCTAACGCTCCCCCTACATAAAAGTATATAGCACCAACATTCTTGAAGAATGCCCTTTTTCGCTTCTTGTGGACTTGCGGTATTTCTTGATTGCCTCGTGTTCTTGGGCTTCCTTGCTCACAAATCTCCTGGTAAAGTTGTCCATGTTCTCATACACCGAAGTGATGGCAGTGGCCATCCATTACTAATGCATAATGTATGATAACATCTCAGTCAGTCCCATTTTTCCTCAGAGTTTCCGTCGCCGCGAAAAGGTGCGTATGGATATGTTTTTTATATGGTCAAAAGTGGCGGTGTGGCCGACATTCCCGCTTTCCTTTCTCAATTCCACGCTCACGCTACCTTATGTCTTTGTGTACGCCGAGCATCGTAGGTAGGTAGTACATACGTGTTCCACCTAACTTGGATTCTCCTGTGGATTTACTTTCACTTTAGCCTTTACACGGTCTATTGCTCAAACTTGTCTGCATTTTGTTTCAGTTAACCTTTTTACCTCTCCACTTCTCATCTGCTCTTGTGGATAAATTCTTTTGTCATCGGCGAACCCAAAATGTTGGGTGACTTCACATGTTCAAAAACCAAAACTCTTTTTATTTTATGTACATCTCTTCAGCAAACTTCTGTGGCGTGGCCAACTCAGAGCCAACAAGCCAAGTTGGTTGTTGCATAAATAAAATCAGATGGTGGGAAGAGGAGCTGGCATCAGTTAGTAGGCCACATAAATGTAAGTACCATAAAAAACCAACTCATGCATGCATTACACAATTACACACAGCTATACACATTCAAATTTTTCTTTCCTTGATACCGTTGCGTTATGACTCCACATGCAAGTACGTATATGTATGTACTACCACAGCTTCCATATTTTATTGTGAAACTACTTCCACAGCTATGCTGAGTTGAAGAAAGCAACATTCGATATTACTTCTACTTTTCCAGCAAATAGCGTAATAATACTAGCAAAAAGGAAGCACAATTTTTATTTTTTGAAACATGCTTTCTCCTTTTCCCCAAATGGAAGCGAATTGTTATTTTTGTTGGATCTTCTGGGAATTGGTAAGAACGGAGTACGTGGGGCAATCAGAATTTTCGTACTGGTTGTTGTATTATGTTGACCCTAATAAAACTGATAGAGTCATGCAAATTTTGTTTCTCGCACCTTACGTGTAAGATATTTGAAGATGTCTGAAGATATTTGATTTTAAATAAATAACATATATTCTGCTTTAAAAAATTTCATTATTCAAGGGTAAAGTTGAGTTGGCACTGAAAAACGACCAGATTTATTAAAAGCAATTATTATACAAAAAACATCGGATCTAGGACGAATTGTACAACAGTGGGAGGTAGGATTGTATGTATAGTATATCGTCAAGTAGCGGGAGCATATAATAATATCATAATATTTCTTTAACATTTTTCTCACGCCTTTTCATCATTTTAAAGTATAACCAATTCCGTTGGACACATTTGGGGTGCAGGCAAAGTGTATATGATATACGTTTATTCCAGCACCAGAGTAATTTCAAGGAGAATAAAAACCGAGAGTAAAAAGCCATTGAAAAGAGCAATCCGCGAGAGAAAAAAGAGGAAAAATGGAAGAGAATTCTTTCTCGAATCCTGTCCATGCCCTAGATCCTCTCTGATGCTGGAGGAAAACTGGAAAGAAAGAGAAGGACATCATCAGACAAAAATCAACAAAGAGGAAGTGCCATTTCTTTATAACATGTATCCATTATATGCGTCTTCGGGAGGAAATGCTCTAAAAAATACTGGCACGCCACAGTGCCATCGCACACCAGACCAGTATAAAAACACCGACAAGCAATATTATTGTGTATTTCAAGAACCCTGTCCTACACCAGCCCAACCTCTTTTTCCCTCCTGCTCTCCTCTGCTACACCCATCCCATTATGAGAGTGTTTGGGAATGAAGGAATTTTTGTGCAAAAGAGGAAAAACTGAGATGTATGCTTGAACATCTGGGTGAAATATTGTTGTCTTATATAACATTTTCATGTGATATCTAAAAGCGAAAGCTCAGCCCGACTACCAATATATATGAGAGGTTTTTTAAACCATGATGTATATTATTCTTTGACTTTTTTCTCGTTTTAGCTTCCCCTTTTAGCCTTGATGGCAATTTTAAGAGATGGTGTTGGGAAACTGACGACGAAAGAAGGAACAGGGAAAGTGAAATAAAAATGGGCGAAGAGAGGCAGTGCCAGCAGTCAAGTCAACGTGGATAAGAAAGCTTTCTCCACATACCAGAAAGAAGTCGAATAACCCAAGTTTACTTTGTGCCAATCTCTAACATAAACCGTGGTGGTATGGATGGTTTGGTTTGGTTGTGCATAATATGGAAGTGGACCAAGAAGATTATGCATTGGGACGTTCATACTATATATATATGTGTACCACTGGCCCGTTTAATTTCTTTTCACTTCTCGATTTTTTACTTGTGACTATAAATAAATTTGATACATCATTATCACCCCAGCCAGACATTCCTCCCAGTTCAGAACGATATGTTTTTAGATGTCGGATATAGGGAGGATACATATAATATTGTATTACTGGTTTTTATAAATTGCATAGGAAAACGGTTATCTCTATAATTTTATTACGGTCTTTTCAGCTGGCAAAATACAAAGCATTTGTCTGTCAATATTTATGTTGGTTTCATTTTAAGAATAGAACCAAGGATTCTAAAGATTTTATGCCAGTAAGGGGAAGGAGCGAAATGTTGAATAATGCGATGGATCGGAAGAGGGTAAAACTGCCAAGTTCTAATTTGTAAATGTTGAGTGAGAAAAAGCAGAAATAATATTGATTCCTCGATCTTTGATCTGTAGTTAGCTAATCTTTTGATCGTGCCGTTTCCCTAAAAGTGGTAAAAAGTACACCCTTTCTCCCGTTTTGTCTGAATGAAACACATGAACGCGTGACGAGTTAAATTAGAAGATGAGAAAGCAAGGGAATATCTACGAAACATGTCTTTCTTGCTTTCCCTAGCTCCTTTTTTACTAGGTTAAAACGAGGTGGATATATACTCATAGAAAACGTGTCGTAGGGAAGAAAATTGTTGAGAGAAAATGTTCAGACATAAGAAGAAAGACGAAAGGGTAAAACTATCAGTAAATACAAGTGAAATTACAGGGCGGAAGTGGCAACACCAGCATTCATCAAGAGCTAAATATTCCTTCGCGCCCTGAACTGCACTCTGTGCATGACCCTGATGCTCTTCCACAGTATAAATTATGACCGAGTGGATAACCACACAAAAACTACGCAAAACTAGTCTCAGGCGGAGCACGTACTTACAGAGAAGTTTTCAAATGGAACTTTTACTTGATGTCGTTTTGTGTGTTACAGCAGTGACGCAGACTCGGTACGCGTTCTGTTAGCCATATCCTGTGAGAAGTAGTCATATCCTACCTCGTTTGAGGAGCATACATCCGATCTAAATTTGAATAGGAAAATGTATGTTGTTGCTCCTTTCTTCCCAAGCCATCAGGACTGCAGACTTGTTAGAAAGAAACCCCAAAACGTGCATACTACCAGGTGGATTTCAAGATTTACAGAAAGTCACAACTCATTTTTTATCCAACTGACGGATACGCGTACTTCCGTTGGGAATTGCATGCATTCATAAAAAAAACTGCATAACCGCACACGTTCCCGTTCGTCCGCACTTTCCCCTGTTAACTCTTTAACAATTTGTTATATTTTTTGCAAAAACAGGATCCTATAGAATCTAATAGGAGCAAGAACTCAACAAATTGTGCGCTTTTAAAATCGTCTTCGGTCCCATAATCTCCAAAAAAATTCAAACTAGGTCTCTGCGTAGCCAAAAACTGTTATCAGCACTACCCATGTCGACAGACCCTCTGCATATCAATTCATTAAACGTTTAATTATCCACTTCATAAGCCGAAAACACAAAAGAGGTGGAATTAAAAAAGGGGTACACACTCTTGCTGTGGAAGACCCGTTTTCCATCCTGAGCTGAGCGAGCAACAAGGAAAGTTTTTTGCTGCTCTATTACTCTTGTGGTTGCTGATAAAAGTAAAAGAGAAATGGGTAATACTACACACCACAGCTCTCAATCTCTGTATATTCTCGAAGAAAATTGAGACTAGTCGAAGAACACGAGAAATAATAATACGCAAACTACGTCACCACCACACCGCCTTGTTAGTTATATATATATATCACCTTAAAATTACCAAGATCCGGAGTTTCGGAGTTGGAAGCCGAGATGATGAGAATGAGCAAGCGTTTGGCGCAATTTTGGATACTCAACTCCTTTCACGAAAGCTAATAGTAGTTGTCAGAAAAGTTGCAAAATCCTCCGCTACATGAATAAATTCCGTCTTTCACTTTCTCCTCCTTGCCAAAGATCCCTTATCATTTATTTTCAGAGAGTGGATTGCATAATATAACACATTATGTAGTTGAGAGCGGGTGTTATCAGCAAGCAGCTATACGTTTTTATACATTAATGGCATTCACTTTCCCTCCAGGAGGAAAACAAGCGGAGTTGATAGGAGTTTAAAATTGTAAACGCTCGTCTTCTCTCCTTTTGCTTCTCTGGCTTATCCCGGTTTTTTCCTCACCGCTCTCCTATTTTCCAGTTTACATATCACATCCTTTATTTTCTAGGTTTCTTTTTAAGCAGAAAAATTCTCCTGGAAAGAGAGGGAGGAAGGGAGGAGGTAAGAAGGAAAAAATATTTAATGAAGCATTAAAATACGTATAGGTATATTGTGTCTGCCATCATGCATAACTTCTCTTTTCCTAAATTATATATTTACCAGTGTTCCACCTCCTTGGTCTGAAGTCTGCGTTCCTCTAGGCGAAACTGGCATTTGTAAAGTTGGGAGAAAAAGAGTAATAATAAGGCACGATGCGCACACGTAAAAACACGATTTCCTTGCATCTCCCACCACCGACCGATCCTTCCCTCGATGTTACAACAATCAACGAACGGTTTCGTGTTGTGTTGCTACTGTTTTGTTCGTACAGACGGAGGCAGAGTTGGAAACAAGTTTTTTGAAGATAAAACGAAAACTTGAGATATTTTCACTGTATTCCCGAATCAGCAATAATCTCCTTTTCCTACCATAGATTTTATCCGAAATAATATACAAAAAGTTGTGTGTATGTGTGTTCCGTTGGTGTGTATGCGTATTATTGTATGTATTATTAAAAGATTGATTTTAAAATACTCTCCAAAAAGTAACTTTTTCTAGTCTAGGAAGAAAATATTGTGAGGAATAGTCGTCTCGAGAGTTTTTGTGGAGTCCGGGAAAACAAACAAAGAGCAGCCTCTCCACTTTTTGGCAAAGCCAATAAAGTGAAATCGGAGAGAGTATAAGAACAACGTGAACGTGAGGAGAAGGAGACAATGCTTGGGTCTGCGGCTTTTCTTTGAGAGAGTATATATCCAACACCACATCAAACTCTTCGAGATAAGCGAGATGGGATGAATGAGGAAAACTGGAAAAAGAAACTAAGTTATCAGGAAAATAATACTAGTCGGTGTACCGCGCGCGTTTGTCTTAGAACTTTGTGTACGTCCATTATATTATCATAAAGCAGCCTATCATTCCGTACTTGATGTCTGTGGAGAGGGTCTCTACTTCCAAACGCCATTTATTACTATTAACAATTGAAAACTTTATTTCAAGTAGGATACCGCCACTCGTGAGAGAGGGCCTACAAGGACGAATCCTGGGTTGGTAGGTCTACTTGATGTGTTCTTGTGGTAAATTATACTTCAACTAAATATCCCTTTTAAATTCACCTCTTCCACCACATCCCTTTCAAAGCAGCTCCCTATCTCTTCAACCTATGAGACCCCTCTCCTCTAAATTGTACATAAACACTACAGCCGATATTGTGTATACCCCCTTTTACTTTCTCAAGTTGACCGAGCTTTTATTTAAGTTGTTGGTAAAGAGCTGACGTCGACCAGTTTCCCTTTTTCTGGTGAATCTTGATGGCATGAATGAAAGGGCGAACGACTGGATCCATCCGTCTCGACCGCCCTGGTTTTTAGATAACATCATATTGTATCCTGTTTGTGAATGTACTTGAAGAACATAGTTGTGAGCTGTAGGAGTTTGTAGGAAATCTAATATGTATGTAGTACCACCACTGTGCTTCCCCATCATCTCTTCCTACCTACCTACCTAGCTCTCTCTCGTACTATTTCCACATGCTTAACTAAATTTTGAGGTTTATGATTTTTTTTGTTCTTATTAATTCACATTTAGAAAGTGTGCATATGAGTGTAAGCAACAAAACCAGTATACCGCGTTTTCACTCCATATTTCAACATATACGTAGTTAAGCTCATATGAATCTTCCTATGGATGTGATATATCAGGTATTTTTTTAAAAGTATGTCCTCGTCCTTGTACACTCCTTCTGTATGAATTTAGCTGGAGGAGAATCTCAAAGAAAAACTTGTCCCTTTTCCAGGGTCCTTGATGTTCTGTTGATGGTACGTGGTACGCTGGATAAATGTAGTAGTGATGCAATACACCGTGGACACAGCGTACTACTGGCTGGCGTACGTGAACGGGATGGTGTCATGGTTCTCTTTGGAAAAGCATTCCAGTCTCTAACAGAACCACCACTGCCGGTGTGGCACTCAAGTCTTCTTATAAAGACTCATGCCGTTGCCTCCATGGCCCTTATAAGAGTACTGTCGCTTGTGCAAGGAATGATATCGCTTTGTTAAAAAGTAAAATGGGAATCTCGCAGCATACACCATCCGTTTTCCTCAAGTTCCTACAGTCACGAGAAAGTTTCATCGGGAAAACAGGGTGCAGCAGAGAAGGAAAAGGCAGAGAGAGAAAGAGAGAGAGAGAGAGAGAGTAGTCTACTCGATTCTATAGTGTACGGTACAAGGAACATGGGCCCTTTTCGCCCAACGGTACTTTTACCCTCTGAAGTAAATATCACGGGTTGGTTTTGGTTATTGGGTCGCTACCTTCTCTCAATGTTTTCCCATGTTCACAATTTTGTCCGAAGTTTCAAAGTGGTTCGCAACTCAAACGTATATGCGTCCCTTGCATGCTGCTTTTCTCAGACTGTGTGTATTCTCCAGTAGTAGTTCACCACCACCGCTGTAGTGCACCATGCAACATACTACATAATACTCATATGGGTGGTTTATATAGGACGCTAAATTTTTTCTTGTAAAAAATACTTTTGCCACAATGTATATCATGTTTGTCGTCATCATCAACATCATATTGTAGGAGTTTCCATAATACGTACTTACGTGGCTAAGTCAGCAAAGGAGCACACAACAGTCCCGGCTTTGTAGTTCCCATTATACTTTGTGGAGAGTGCGAAACGTACCAGCCGAGTTCTCAAAACAACTTTTCTCCAGCTTCCCTCCCAGCGTCAATGGCTGGAGAACAGTCCGGAATCTGCCTTATCTCGTGCTGGATTGCTCCTTGTTTGTGTGCTCCTCAGATCAAACACTCTACTTTGTTCTATCGTGAGGGCGCCGTACAACAGGCATGAGGAGATATCAAGAAATTCCAGCCTCTCCAAATGCTCTTCGCTAATGTATACATTTTGTTTATTTGAAAAAAGTATTGATTATACTGTTGAGTGTTCTCCATTAAAACTAATTCCCGCAAATTAGAAAATGCAAGAACAGAAAAAGACCCTTAATAACTTCTAAGATCAAGGACTATAGGATGCCTGTAGTTTTTCAAAAGGGAGTGTTCTGAAGCAAAAGTGGAGACTGGAAACGTGGAAACTGGAAATTTGTTTGATAACAAAAAGGGTGAAAGAAGAAATGCAAAGTGTGTGCTGTTTACAGAGTTAAAAGGGGAGTGCTCAGCTAACAATAAGAGTTCCAGTGGCTTTCTACCAGTAACAAAGGTATTTGCTGCATTATTTTAAACGTAAAACATGTCTATTTAATAGGTCCACTAATAAGAATATGCACATATGTATGCGGTATGCATATAACACGAAAAAGGACATGGGTGTCGCAAAAAATCGTTGAGGGTTTAATTCCAGATTTTTTTCTCGCTTTCTTCCTCCTGCGCTTGACTTGATTTGCCCTTTAGCCTTTTTTCCTTTGAGGTCGGCTCAATTTCACACCCTTTATTTAATACGCTCCCCTTTTACACGCCAAGGGGTTTCACACTGTTTCTCCCCCATTTGCCACCTCAAGTCTTATCAGCAGCTTTTTCTGTGTCATCTGCAACTCTTTCGGTTGAGACGCTTCCAGCTGAAGTTCGTGCCATTTACTAAGATTACGAAACATAATGCATTTACCCCACGTCATTATTTTGAGGACAAAAACATTATGTTCAAAACACAACCAGGAGCTGCTGAGCTGGTCTCTTGCATAAAAAGCCATTAGTTGTTCAGAAGGAAAGTTAAAGGAACGGAAATGGGATGACGACAATAGCAAGAAAAGGAATAGAGAGTCGTTAGTCATTTCTTTTTAAACCACAGCACAACCAAAACCAGCCACCTGTCCAATTCCAGCTTTTTACCTGCTACCTGGGTGGCGGCTAACCAGAACGGTAATGATGCCTATCCCGGTCCCGGCACATCACGGTCGTCGTCAGAAAATTTATTACACGGGATCAACTATATATACACGTCTCCCGTTCATGTGCAACCTGTTTGTTTAACCTAGCACAGATTGATATTGCTACATTTCTCCCTTGCAGCTAGCTATAAAAAAGAGTATGAAACTGCGGCGCGGTAAACATTTGCACCGGCAATTACAACAATAGGGTGTACATGCAAGCATTACTAACTATACTATTGACTCTCACACACGTATTTACTTTGTGATAGAGGGTACAATTTATTCCGTAGTGATGCTTTTTACTGAGATAATGAAGGGCACATGATATATTTACGAGTGGTTTCCATTCCAGGGACAGAATCATCATTTTGTATCGTATTTCCCATGTGAGTCGTATATTTCCTAACACAACAACATCAAAAAAGTTCTCGTCACAATAATCATGAGTTGCTCTCATACACCAAACCAACTGGTGAGTCACGGACAGAATGTAGTACTTAGATATTACTCTCATTATGTGATAAGGTGCCGTTCTCCCAAAAATCTGAAGAGTCCACCTACGGTAAGCCCAGCCAGGCACGGAAAAATCCGTACCGTCAACTCTGATGTCATTATAGTTATACGGCTTGTGTACAAAAAAATAATATACGTACGTCCCTTTCGTTGCATTCCAGCCGAGCAGTCATCTCATTTTCTATTTTTAACCGCGACTAGGTTGCCTGCTTTCATTCTCACTCGGTCCTTTCACCATTTTCCCAAAGTTATAAACAATAATTCTGAGTGTAGCTTATAGTGTTCGTGTGGTAATGATGGTGGTGGCTTTAAATGAACAGAGTCTGGTAATGTGTAAACTATGTATAATATCTGGTTTACGTGTACTCGTCGGAAAAAAGTGTTGTATTCCCTGTTCCCACGTTTTTCAGCCAACATGGTCGACGACGAGTATGGAAAAACCAGGAGACTGTTATCCCATCACTTTTTTACTTACTCGTATGTAAATCTGTATAATACTTACCTAGTCGGTTTCTGCTTAATATAATATATCACTCTTCAAGGGCTTCTCTCGTTTCCCACCAACTACTAGCGAGTTGTTCCCCCTGTGCAAATTCCTTTCCCTGTGCGCCTTCATCGTTATGAAATAATCCCCAGCTAGAAGAAATCCACGCACATGGGCTGAATGTTGTGTGTGGTGAGAAGGAGAAAGGCTCTCTCGGAGAGAAAGCCTGTCTCCCCACGAGAGAATCCTTCTTTTGCACTTTAGCCCTATGGAAATGGGTCATAAAGATTTAGAATATTAATAATCCACCATCGAAAAGGAGAACAGGAGCCAACTCGGAGTCTGAGTGGAATGGAGGGGGAGAAAGGAAAATTTGTGTGATGACTGACTGCGTGCTTTTACTATACTCTCAACACACTACCTCCTTGTTGGTCTGTGAAAGAAAAAGTTTTCAATGGGAATCTCTCTGTGCACATAGGTATATCTGCAATCTTCATGACTGCTTTCTACGATGTCCCCCGTTGGATCCCCAGTTTGGGTCCACAATGTTCTCCTCTCTCTGAGAAATTCAAATTTTGCTAAGAACGGATATAAACAGCTCCGTCTTCTTCAGCAGCTCATATACAGACACAGAATATGTATCATGCCATAATTGGTTTCTGCTTTTCTCCTTCCAAAATTTCTGTCGCTTTACTTCCCCATACACCACCACACACCATTCCGTCTTTCCGCTTAAGGTTTAAGATTGGGTGTGAGTGTACCACACATGGAGCATGATATAGAAGTCAGGAGCAGAAGGAGAGTAATGTAAAATCCTGAGATTTACTTCTTTACTATATTTGTGTCCAAGTCCATGCCGTTGTGCGGCGGCGGAGCGGAGGTCTTACATATGCAGCAGCCAGAATTCAAAAGGTTTCCACATACTTACGGAAGATATTACGTTTAATGTGCATCCATGCAAATTTCCGTGATTTTCGCAGAATTCATGTAACGACCACCGAGTTCTACTTGGTGTACCCAGGCTGTACATGTCGTGTTTTCCAGGGGAAGTCTGTAGAAAACTTTATGGATTTGTTTGGGAAATGGTGACTATTGTCCCATTCGAAAAATGGAGTAATACCTTATTCTCCTCTCCTCTTCTGTTGCTATATATTCCCTACGCGATTCTCAAGTGGTGGAGGGTTGAGCCTCAATTTTCGTTGGGGTACCGAGGAGTGGAGGTCACAAATTGAGCAAATGGTTTTCATTGTGGGCTCCACTCACTCATTACCTACTTTACGACAAAGCCCCGTTAAGGTACTATACGGTAGTTAACATGCATGCCCATGTTCCATCAGACAGGAACGTTTGGTGCTGGCTAATTGCATATACAAGGAAGGAAGAGGCTAAAAATGTTAACTAGCTGGAGCAATGCGTTTGGTGCTGTATATCTCTTTGAAAATGCGGACATTACGTTTTTAGATAAGTAACAATTTCGGAGGCTGTAGATGTTGAGTAAACAAAAAAACATGCTTTGTTATCATCCTCGTCCGCCGAGAACTCCACGTTATCATATTATCATATCAGCGATTTCCATTTAGCTTGCTGTCTCTAACCTATAGCGCCTATACCCAGTTACATATATATATGTTTTTTGAACGGCAAAAAAACGCTGTTGTGTGTTGGTGTTGGTGTGGAGGGCATGTATATATTTACAAGTACGTTTCATTCTGGTACTTTTTCCTAAATCGGATTACTGAAAATGCTGGTTTAGCCTTGATGTTGGTACAACTGCTTTTGTCATTGACTTATATACACGACGACACAGATATAGACGTACATACATGACTCAGCTTTTCCCTTACACGTACACAAGTTTAGGATGTCTATCAGACAACAGTACAACTGCTCGCTGTGTTCCTGATGGTGATGATGTAAAAGGAGGGAAGGCAGGCATGCATACAAAGCAAGGAAGTAAGGGCTCTTATTGCAACGGTCGGGTGACTAGGTGGAGAAAGCAGAGAACGAGCCCTCCTAGCCCTTCCAACAAAACCCCCATCGTCAAATCACCATCCTACTACCGTCGTGCTATGCGGACGAATTTCATAAGTAAAACTGCTTTTGTATACATAAGTCACACAGTTTTTGTGTTCTCTTCCAGCGAGCACCACTTTATGCCATGGTTCTTTAAGCCTTTGCTCCTTCCTGTTGGAAGAACAAGGTCGTAATTTCCTTTTCGTGCTACATGTGTACTATTCCGCTAGATTTCAATGAAAGTAACACACCCGAAAATGGAGACACTATCCTGATTTCAAGGGATGTGTATGTACGCTTAGGGAATTTTTTAAGAACTCTAGTTGTTCTCATCTTTGCAATTGCAACGCCCTTGATTCTTTCGGTAGCATTTGAAAATGAAATGTCCCCTTTGGCATATATGGGCCACACAATGCAATTACGATGGGTGCACGCCTCGTTGCTGTCTTTAAATTCAGGCGTCATTATTCCCTAAATTAATTTGACTTTGGAGCACTATTCCTTCCATCAGCGACTGAATATTAAACCGCAATTTAATTTGAATACTGACTGACCATTCCACCAGCAATCCTTGCACTTGTACTTGGTATCCCGGGAAAGAGTAAATTAATGAAGACTTCAATTTCCAGCTTGACTCCCTGCCTTTAATCAACGCAAATGAAAAATATCAACAAACTCCCTTTCAAACCCCAGCTGTTTCTGTATTAATTACTCGTTTTGTTTGTCGCCAAGAACCAACATAGCCCTAATGACATGACCCTTATAGTTATTATGAGTACAAGCTAAATTAAAAAGGATTATTGAAATCCTGACAAGAAGAGAATGAAATCCTGCATTTGCATTAATACCTGCATAATTTGCCCACTCCATTTCTCAGCATACATGAAAATCCCTTGTTCGTCGTGCATTTCTTTACGGGAAAAGTGGCACTATGCACTCTTGTATCTAAAATTTATCACATGATTTTAATAAAATTCCACAATCCTTTTTCCATCTTCACTGTAGGTAAAACGTATGGTGTTATACAACCCTTGAGACGGAGAAAGTCGTAAACAAGGTTATTTTTCATTACAATAACCCCTTAGGTCCCTACACATTCACGACGGTGGACATGCTCAAATGTATATTTCATGTAGGCTCGCCATTTCAAATATATTTTAATTTTCGCATCGAGCCGATAAAGGATGCGTTTTATGTACCACACGGAAAATTTTCGAAAGAAGCAATAAATTATACAATAGACACACCGCAGGGAACTTCGATACGGCTACTGCCAAAAACCAACCATATAAATAGTTCTGTCAGATATACGAATGTACTTATACATACATTATGGAAAGGAGGAGCGGGTGTATAGGGAAACGGAATGGTTAATGGTTCAAGAATGCATTCTTTGCTCACACTTTCTATATAATATATTAAAACTGGGACGATAAGAGATTACATTTTAATGTATTTTCCCTCATAATCTTTTGTATGAAGATAAAGGGACCGTGATGGAGATTACCTCACAGGTGGATACGTACGTACGTATATTCCTATTCCTACCTATATTTCATTTTGTAATATTTTATTAAACTTTCCCTTATACAACGCAGGAAGAAGGGGCTTGAGTTGGGACGGTGAGCTTGGTAAAATGTCAACTCAATGGGATGCCCTTTGCCTAGTGTTTGCTATTCTTAGTCCCAAATCCCTGAGAACTTAAAAGATTGAAACAAAATGCACGAACTAAAAATTAATAGTTTAGAGTTTTGAGCCATTATTTCAGTTTCCAGTTTATGTGCCGCCGTTTGTTACCCATTCGTTATCCAAATATTTGACTTTATTTCTAACAGAAAGCAATTAAAGGGTTTCGTTATGAGGGTTTTATGACAGGAAGCTAAACAATATAGACATTAGACATCATAGACGTCCAACCAAGTGAAGGGAGGTTGTGGATTATGGAGCATGGTTCAAAACAAAAAGTAAAGGAGGGTTTCTTGTAAGAATTCATATTTTTCAAGAGTATGCAAGTATGCAAGAATTTTCTGTGCGCTGAAAGGTGCAACAACGTGTAGAGATGTACAGCCCCAACCCCTGCTGGTTTTTGAATTACATCCCATTATATCCACTTTAATTTTCTCGCCAAAACGAGACCATAAAAGAGACAAGAACGTATCAAACATGGAGTGTAAATGTAAAATCTCCACCATTACATGTAAAAGCATTTTTTCTCATTTTATCTTCTATAGCCATGTGCTTCTTTTAAAAAAATACCAAAGTCGAGTAACTACATGTTTTTTGTGTTTTCTTGGGATGCATAAACCGATGGGGTATATTCATACCTAATAGCATAGTAGGTATGTATATATAGCAAACAGAATTTCCGTTTACACTCTCATTTTGCTCAGCTCACTAGCCCTCCGTAACAAGTTTAGATGTAGATGCTGGTGCTCTTTCTTACGACGTTAGTGTGGGTTAAAAAAACGAGATATTTTCATTGCTTCGTCCCATTACTTCATGAAATAACCTTTTTCCCTAGTATTCATCACAACACTGGGTTCCTTTCCTTTCTGCCTCCTTTTATGATATACTTATTATCCTCCCAAGTTATTTCCCAGAGGAGTGCTGTCAAGGTACACGTTTTATGGGGAAGTGTGTGGTTTCGCAAGTTGGAACTTTTCTTTAAAAACTGAGACATATAAAGCATGCAATCTTCATCTTGATGTTGTTCTTGGAAAGGAAATGGAACAGGAAAGTGGATACACGGTTGTGGTAACAGGAGAGCATATAATACGTTATCTAGAGCTGTCAACCAATTATTACCTTTCATTTTTATTCTTCAGTGGATACCCTCCAATGAAAATCCATTTTGGAGGACGCGAAGTGCAGGGAGAAACGAGAAAAGTGATGGAGGGAAAGGGAACTGCTATTTTATCAAAAAGCAACTTACCAGGAGCTTTAATAGTTCTCAGGATTTTTTACTAAAGGCAAACCTATATACCAAGAAAGGGTATTTTTTGTGTAGACAGAATATATAAAGATACCCTTTGCATTTGCTTTACATAGGCTTCCTGTGCTGAGAAAAGATTGTTAACCCAATTTACGATTCATAATCATAAATCATTCACGGGAAAGAGAGTACTGAATCATTGTGTCTATAGAGGAGCCATACACCTTTGCCCGGGATATGTTCCACATTTTTTGTACCAAAAAAACTAACCCATTTTGCATTTTTCCCCTACTTTCCCACGTTTTTAAGACATGAAAAGTAAAAGACATGTGTAGACTGAATGGAAATGCGAGTAGTTGTATAACACATAGAGTTTGCATTTTTATTATTTTTTCCTGTTTCGCATACTGTAAATCTTATACTTTACTCCTTGTGTAGCATAAAACATGCCATTTTATTGCTCTCCGTTTCATCCATGCAGCATGATAACCTCTAATCTTTTAATTCGCTCGTTATTCCATATTAATATTTTACAACCCTTTATTCTCCCGGAGAGCCTGAGCCTAGAGACAAAACAACTGAAATGGTCTATAGATGGAAATAAAGAGAGAACGTAGTTTTGGTGTTTATTAATATAAGGCAAGAAAGATGTATATGGCATAACGTCAAACGACTATCTAACAGTTATAATATAATCAATTTATAACTACGACACTTTTATTCTTCAACCTACTCCCAACAATTCATTAATCAATCATGTTCTTTCACTCGAGAGCAGTGAAAGAGGGTCGTTTATTGTATACCTGAAGATGCATTCGGAAAAAAGTACACCATATTTATGTTAACAATACTTTTTTTCTTATTACCTACACATTGTTTCATGTATATAATTTATGAATAAATGTTGTTTATAGAAAACATAAGAAATCTCACTCGCTGTCTGTTCGCTCTGTAATCTTAAGTACATGTGCTACTGACGCCAGAATGACTAGTGAATTCTGCCTCTGGAAAGTAAAAAATGAGAGAGCGAGGCAGTGCAATAAAAGATGTAATGACAAAAGTATATAGTTACGGAGAAAAGTAGGATATAAGTATGTATATTCTTTCATTATTGATTTTTTTCAGGGAGGAACATCAGCGTGTAAATACAATAGGGGCATAAACACCAGCCAAAAATATGTTATATTATTATGCCTTAGGGAAAAGTCAAAGAAAATATGAGAAGGTCATATCGGTTCGTCGATAACACGACCCGACCGACTCCAATACACTTTCACTGGCTTTATTCCCACTCGTCAGCACCACGGGAATGTGTGCCATGTCTGATATTGTAAAAATAGAGAGAAAAAGACAAGACACGATGTCATGTTTACAATCTAACTGAAATATTACTGACAGTTGGCACATAGCAAAATATTTCTTTAAATTGAGAAAAGCAAGTGTGTCAAGGGGGAAATGGGAGAAGGGAAAGTGAAAAAGGAATGCTGCACCAACCAACGTTGTCTCTTCCTGTCTCCATCAGCCCTGTTACTGTCATGTGTTCCAACTATTGATATTGCTTGACGTACAGTGAAATGCATTGGAAAGACAAAAACGTGCGGAGACTGGAAGAAAATAAAAAATATCCTAGGTATCGCTTCCTGGTGAAACCTGTTTTATATTTTTGCAAAACTAACATGAACACATATGACAGGGACGACTGAGAGACAAGGGCAAACAATCACAGAAACTTTTCATAGGATAAGGTGTACATTACATGTAATGGAATTGTCGAATGTGGGTGGCCTGGGTAGGCCACAGCCACAGTTTCAGAAGAATTGAACCAAAGGGACAATCACGATTATGTAATGTACACATTCCAGCTATCTTAACAACACATAAGTGGCGCACTTGTACACAATACTGCATTCAATTTATCTAGTTTTATGTGCTTTTGTGTTTTCAGACGCAGGCAATGGGAAATCTTTCCATTTTGATGCTCGAATTCCGAATATCTTACCGAATTCCGATACTCAAGAGTTCGACCTTTTTTTATTGAAAAATTAGAAAAGTGAAATAGTGATGCAGCCTCTTTAAAAACATTCGTATTCTGAGTTGCACTCCAAAAAACGCATAAATGCATACATTTTCACGTTCCGTTTCCCATGTTTTCCACTCTGGAAAATCACCTCCGGGATATACCCGGTGATATCTAATACTCATATAGTGTGCCATGTAAATTTGCATAATAAAACGGTATGTCGAAGTTGTGGAACACTCTCCTGGAGCAAATTGTACATTCCATACCCTCCAGCAGTAGCAAGTAGTAAAAAAGAGGAACTCAAGAGAAAAAAATACTTAACGGTGGATGAAGTAAGTAGAAGGGCTCAATCCCCCACCCAAAAAAAACTGTCTGGATTACGTACCTTTTCATAGAATTCATATAAGTTTTTTGTCCGTTCACGACATCGCTGAACACTTTTCATTCATCTTTAATTCACATGATATAAATAAGCATGTACTCACAACCACCTTGGCACGCATAGCTTAAAGGAAGAAATGGGATTTTTTTTACATCGCGTGGAAAAGTAAAATTCTCTCCAAAGTGGTTATCGTAAATATGTACGTACGTACGTAGTATATGCTAGCTGCGTATATGGTCCTTTTTAAAAATAGGGAGAAAACTATAAGTACCCCACGAAAAAATAGGATGACTGCGACTTTGTATATATACATACGTAAGCAGAAAGCTAACATACGAAAAAATGAATATCTCAAGGATGATGATACCGCATGAATTTTACAGTCGACAAGGGCATCCTGCTGCTCCACCTATACTTTGTTGAGCTTCTCGCCATGAGTAGCCACTCACAGGGGATATACCATCATGCTCATCATCTTTATCTCTTTTCTCTTCTTACTTCATCTTTTGAGCAAAAACAGCTTCTCGTCTTTTGCTTGCTGTCAACTCCATTCCACTAGTCCAAGGTCCACATGGAAAAATAGAGATGTGTATACAATGCACAGGTGCATCCATGCGGCTCGTTTTCCTTTCTCTCCGACTTCACGGTCTCTCAACACAGACTCAATGGTATTGATGGTGGCGTTTAGCAAAACTAGCGGGACCTAGTCCACATAGTCTCCATTTCACGGTTTGGAGACAATTTTGACATTGCAAGTTTTTGAAACTTTTGCTTCTAAACATGAGTAGAAAAACACTTTAATGTTACGGGGATATGGAGACATGGAGCAGAGAACTAAGGATTGTTAGTCAAAACTATGTCTGGTAACTTTAACTTGCTTTTGTCATCTTTCTAGGTTGCTTCCCGTTTTCAGGGTGTGCAGTTGAGCAGAAATTCATGATGAATAATATGTATGTCAATTATGTATGAACTCTTGCTATCATTTCAAACAACTAGCGACCCACATTTTGGATGAAACTGTGAACAAGATAATGTTTAGAATACAATATACAACTCACGAAAACAGGAGGAAACTAACAACTGACCAAGAAAGGCCAAACCTCGTGAGCACGTCCTTGTAGAATTTTGATTGAGTTGTAGTGTCACCCAGTCCAGCGTCACCAATGTTTTATGTATATGTATTTGTTGAGAGTAGAGTACTATAAATCTGTACGCGGAATGTTAGTGTTAATGTACGCGGAGTAGTCAAGAAAGGAAACTTCAGTCTTGACGGCTATTGTGGAATTTCATATTGGCTCACATACTCTTTGTATGGAGCTATTTACGGAAATGTTCAACATCTCATATAATTATGAAGGCATTTTGATTTAGGGACACATACATAGAATGCTGATATTTCCAATTTAAAATTAAGACGGTCCTAAAGAGTATACATACATCTGTGATCTAAACCATCATACAGCTTTAAAGGTCCATTGGTTAAATTCTCCTTCAGGAAATTCCAATGTGATTTCAAATGCCCATTTGAAGGTCTCATTTCCAGTACCAATTTGGAAAAGGAAATTAATGTTTACGCTACTCAGCTGGAATGGTACCCCGTAAATCTTACAGAATGGCATACATACAAGAATACACCTCGGGAAGTAAATAGGCTTTGATTAAACCTATTGCGACCACACCAGAATTTCAAATAATGCTAGTATTAAGCTATACTCGGAGAAAAAGTAAATATAGGGAAAGTCGGATATCTCAAAACCCTTTATTCTTATCTTTCCATCATGATTTCTCGCCTACTTTCATCTAATAGACTCCTATTGAATAGGTGGATTAGATTGAAAAAATAGGTAGCATTTTAGTCCTTCATTTACTTTTGCTTATTTACCTCTTTATTCTGAAAGACGCGTTACAGCTGAACTCATTTCTAATTCGAATTCTGTTAACCCTAGTTTTGAATTAGAATTCTTGTCATCAAAGAAACTTCTATAGGTCATTCTCATTTCAATTACTCCTCTCCACTTTCGTCTTGTTCAAGAATGAATAGCGTTTATTTCGCAGGTCAGAGCATATAGAGTATACTATTTACTCATATATTTCAGAATTTTATGTTAATTTTGCTTTTTTGGTTCTTATATACCTATGTGTATTCAGTTTGCTGACTTTGCATAAAGTTTTCCCTTCAAAGCGTGCTAGGAAGTATACAAGTAAATGTAAAGTGTGCAAGTATTTCGAGTACACTTTTTTCTCCTATCATTATAAACAGATGAGTATATGAATACTTTCAGACTTTTCCGGATTCGTTTTTACTGACGAGATATTATTATGAATTTGCATATTTCTGGGAGACAATTACATACCAGTACCATTATGTGTATTACCCAACAAACATGCAAATTCGTATCCCTGCCAGACACTCTTTTTATAACAGACTCGGTACACGACAAATAACATTCGGTTTGATATTAAGCATTTCTCAAATATACACTCTGGATCACATCATAAACCCGCTTGGGATCTCAAAATGGAACGCTTCACAGCGTAGTAAACCTAAACAGAAGAACTGGAAAGGGAAGTGTGGGAAAGTTCGGGAAGACCGTTTCCTCCAACTGGTTTACCACAAACTGGTTTCAATTTGAATTTTTCAGTTCCCTTTTTCCTCACCGTTTCTTCACTCCACCATAGCAGCGCTCACTTAGCGTTTGAACAGTCAGCATAGCACCACCCCAAATTGCAGCTATACATTTTAAGCACATACGTGTATATAAACCAGTAGACGTATCGAATGTATTTGTACCAAAGGCCATCCTTTTTGTTCTTGTGCATTATAAAGTGCGGATCCGAATTTCAGAACTATTTCTTTGCTTATTCACGTACAACACGAAACTCGCGTATAAATATGTACATGAAAAGCCTGAGTAAATTTCTCCTCTACCCCAAGTCCACATCGTACGGCATTTCCTTTTCGTTCGTTGGGTTGTAGCTTAGAAAAAATCAGAAAAGGAAGGAATGACAGGGAACGGTTGTAAAGAAACGGAAAGAATAAAAGTTAATAGTTTAGTTCGTAGTAAGCGGAATAAAAAAGAGAATCTTGAAGAGATGGCCAAAAGAAGATGTAGATACAACGTTACCTGACGTCGTGCATGAGCCAACACGTACTTTACACACGTCCTATGTATGTACACACAAGGACAGTAATTTGTGTTGGAGTTCGAGAAAATAAAAAAGTATGTGTAACACAATATTGCATTACCAACCAACAGACTACAGTCTTCTCAGCCTGGACTAGTGGAGTACTGGAGCGGAGTTACCCAAGTTTTCTCTGGAAGAAGTGGAAGTACGGTTTTCTATGCCTGAGGAGACCCGCTATTGAAATCTTGAACTGGTCTTTTTTCCTCTGATGAAATAAACCTTTTTTCAAAAGATTCCCCTCCCTTTGTTAAAGTACGTGATTTCTGATTCAGACAAGACAACATAAACATAGCGCTGGATGCTGGGGTTGATCTAGATACTACACTATACAGATTCATGTATTGATATATATAGCATTCTCGTATTTTGTTCCGAAACTCCTTTTTCGTTGATATTTTACTAGTTAAAAGTTGCCCCGTTATAATTACGGCTATTTTGTGAAGCGAATTTTATCTACTCCTCCAAAATCGCCCCACTTCGGATTTATTTGTTTCTTTGCGATGCATTACTTTAAATTGTGACTTTATTTTAAACAAGTTGATTTCTATGTGCTGAGTAAATAAATTGTGTAAAATAGCAATTAAGGTTTGCTAGCTAATCACTTTTTATTTTTAAGTTTTCACCAATTCTATGTCGTCAAATTACATTCTAACATTCACATTTTGAATATTATGGAAAGGAAAAGGCAACTAACTTGACTATCAATACTTGGGAATTGTAGCAAACCAAATAACTTCCTCATTGCTCAAAACGCAGATTGTATATGTAGATGATTTTCTGAGAATTACTTCTGCAAACAAGCCAGAATACGCTGTAGTATAAGGGTTGATTAACTGTATATACATCAATCAAGAAAGCTCATCGTTCACAATGGCATTTTTCTACATCACGTTTTCCCCAAAATCATGGCTGAACTTATTGTTCACCATCTTATGGGCTCGACAAATTATACAAAAGTTCGGCATCCTGAAGAATAGGTTAGAAATGTATTACAATGGATTACTCTGAGCGCACATAAAATTGCGAAAAGTTTCCTGGTGCCTAGCCATTCAGCATTCCCCCGGTTTTCCTAGCTCTTATTTTTCCCAGAAAAAAATAAATGGGAGTTCCACCGGTGTAAATCCATATTAAGGCTTGAATTCAGCCAAGAAGAAAAGGGATTTGGAAAAATGGGGAGATATAGAAAGGGCAAACGAAGGCATATAGTTATATAGTCGGAAGAGAACAAGAAAATGAATTGAATTGAATAAAGGGAATTGCCTGGTCACTCCAATTTCTATAATAATATCCTATCATTGTGAAATGCAGAAAGAGAAATATAAAAAATTTATTGAGAATCCTAGGCGGAAAAGTTTCTCCAAGAGTGGACAGACTGAAGTGGGTTGTCAGCCAGCATATAATCTTCGAGTGGAAATGCAAACAAAACGCGGATGAGAATAGGACTCTAAATTGAGTTGGGAATCGAGAAGAGTATAGGCGCATTAATAATAGATATATCTTTTTGTCAATTATAAAGTCTAGACGTTTCCTGAGGGGAGTGAAAAGTCGGAGGAAATTGGAAGTCAAATAAGAAACAGTGTACGCGACGAGGATTCAATAGGAAGTAGTAGTTGTGTGAACAAGGGAGAAGGATAAACGTCTAGTGTTATTTAATGGTCAGTTGTACATTTGTAAAAGCACTTTCTCCAACAAGCAGTCGTCGTTGGAAGTTGTACTCATGCAGAATATATTAGGTCAATTTCGACAAGAGATTTTTCATCAATCTTGTTATCTTGTTTCTCGCGAGCTTCCTCGGAAGTTGAGAGTGAAATGGTCGGGTGATGGCTGTGTAATGAGACGCTGGGAAAACAAATGTCTGTGTAAATTTTTCCTATAGTTTTAAGTTTGACATGGGGGCGTTACAATTAAATATTAAAATTGCTCCCCATTTATTTAAGTACCACAAAAAAGGACTGGAAATCAGTCCCATAGACATCGACGCAAAAACCTAGATGCTGATAGAGTTTTAGAAGGAATAAAAAATGGGAAGAGCTATCACTTTCTCTAGACACCAGATCCACTAGTGTCTTTTTACTTATTTCCCTGTTAGAATATATATCGGTTTGCTTGGCTGTTACCGGCATTTTTTGTGTGGCAATCGCAGACAATATTTTATTCCAGCTGTCCGCCTTTTTACAATGCTTTCTTTCTCACGATATGTGTTCGCTGCACAGTTGTCACGGTCGGGTTTTCTTTTTGCTTACGTATGATATTTCAAGTACTTTTTCGGCTACGGATATATGAAAAGCAAAAAAGTAAAATAAGAATTATGTAGAGAAAGCGGAAATCCATGAGGCATATGATGAAGATTCATCTTCAACATACTCTGATTTTTCCCTCCCTTCTCAATGACCTCTTTTTTCCTAGTCTCATGATGCCATTTTGGTATGCCTATATCTTTAAAAAGTTACTTGGTATTCCATCTACCAACCGTGGCGATAATGCCTCACGGATGTGACTCCAGAAAAATATGCTCACTATGCTCAGGGATCGCTACGACTGTGTAGGGAGATATACTTTACAAAAAATGTAATCCTCGTAATGATACCGCATAAAAGAGTAACTGCTGATGTGCATACCTTTATCATTTATTGTCCGTCCCATAGAGATCCACTATTGTTGGAAACCCAGAAGAGACTTCTTCTTGTCCGTATTGATATTCCATTGACAATGAATCGAATCCTTTGCTTGATTCCCTCATGCCCATCAATATCTTTGATCTAGATACGCATATAGGTAATGGATTATTTTCTCGGAGGTTTTGACACTATTACGAAAAACTCGTATAAGGTGCATATGCGACATGATATAGATTTGATGATGATCGCCATGTCCAAATAAACTTCAACATCAGCTCAAGCTCATCACTTGCTCACTGGCTGTGAGATGATCTCATCTTTTCCAAACTTTGTGTAAGTGATCATGCCGCTGAAACCCGTTTCTTAATACTTTCCTTCGCTTTTCTTTCATTTCCGCACGGAGAGGATAAAAATGGAGAAGAAAAGAGGAAAAAGATGAGTTTTCTCTGCACTTTTACATTGCTCCATTCTTATTAGAAAAAAGTAGCCTTCCACAGACATCCTATATATATTGAAGGATTGTGGCAGATGGGTGTTCGCTCTCTCTCTTGCTAGAGGAGCGAAATATGAATGGTAGGATACATATGATATGCGGGTGGTGTGGTGGCAGACTGGCATTTAGGCGAGAAAGAGAATCCACCCTACCTATGCATTTTCAGTCCAAGTTTTATTCACTCTTGGTACGCTTTTCTTCCGAGAAGCATCATAGATCCATTGTGCACGTAGGAGGATACGATGGACTTATACGTATTACGCAGCTTTTTTCTTTCTTTTTTAAGACATCGAAAAAAGTAAAGGAAGGATGTTGGGAAAGGTGGCTTTTTTCATTCATCTGACATGCAATGTAACGGATATGGTTAAATGGCTAGACGAGGTAGTATGCTTATGGAAATATCGTTCTAATCATCAGCCCCACCACTGTGGCAGGAGACCAGGTGGTGGAGAAAGAGGTAAACGGGATGTGATCTACAAAAGTGGTTTGCTATATAGAAGGTATATAGCTATCAGGTATTATACACCTTTTCCATTCAGCTTGTTTCAATGATCAAAGAGGTAGAAAAGACACAACGTTTTTTCTAGAATACATTATTTTCACGATGGTGAAGAAGACAGCGACAATGGTGAAGATTTTAGTGATATGTCCATCAGGAGATTTGAACTCCTGCACGCAAACTTACTTTTCCCTTTGGTTTACTAATAATACAGTCATAACGTTAAGTTAACTTTCCCCATTTCCATAAAAATAGTTGCATCTTTGGAGTAGGAATGCTGTTATCGTATGGAGGATGGCTGAGATTTGCCGTATTTTGTGTGATATTTCTGCACACGCAAACAACAGTATTTGAGCCGTTTGTGCCCCCCAAACGTCGAGAGGTTTGCCTCCAATATCTTTTCATCGAGAGGTTCCATGTGTATGTAATAAATGGAAGATTATTTAGAAAGTTTGAGTCGTTGGTTTTGGTTTTCCTTATATATAAATCGGGAATTTCCTTATTTCCATTTGGTATGCATTGTCTGGGGTTGTTTTGCGAATATAATGGAGACTTCTATACGCAAAAGGAGTACGACCGTTTTTTACAGGGTAATATAATGATGATATGATGATCGTAATCTTTCTTCAAGTAAGGAACTTGACTGGAGCCCAGTTTATTCTGAATGTTTCACAATAATCTCCCCCAAAAAAGTTTTTTTCTTATGTCCTTGGGGAAATCAATAGTTTACATCTTTCTTTTTTGACAATAGTTTCGCAAACCAAAATGGAGCAACAGAGAAAGCAAAAGCAACGAAGCAGAGGAACAGGAAAAGAAGCGAACCGAGATGGAACCCCCATCCATATATACACTCGCGTATGTATGTAATATTCAAAGGGAGAGACTGGCTTTTGAGGTAGAGAATCAAAGCATCTTGGGGGAAACTGTTCACATACTTTTTAGGAAACAAGGGAAAACCGCAAGTTTTGCAGAAGATGTTTGACTAACGGGAATAGTAATCCATGTGAAAGATGAAGTATAACTGCTTTTATTGAAGAAGGATAATATATATCTTTTATAGGGTTGGTGCCAGCGTCGTTATCTTATGTGATGTAATACACTATATAAAATAATAGTAATAATAATAATATTATTATTATTACTTTTATTATAAGGTAAAATCGTGTAATAAATGTACACGTTCCAATTTTCAGTGTAACTGCACAATCTCTTACATAGGTAGATTGTTAGTAGGGTGTACTTACGCGAGAGGATTTTGGCCACTCCCCTGAAAGACCCAGGAAGGTATAAAAATACATTATTATACCAGCCACGGTTCGCTGACTGCTCAAGCAGTAGGTAAAAGGCAGAGAAACCTTGTTCCATTTTTAGTTTTGTCGTTGAGGACAATGAATTCAAGTGAAACTGTAAAAACAGGTATTGAGAGCCACTTGAACACTGTAATTTTCCCCCTCTTCTTCTTCTCCATAGTGGAAAATCTAAATGGGAATTCATCCGTGAAAACAGTTGCATTTTTTAGGGCATGGTAGGTGTAGTGCGGGATTACCTGCAAGACAGTATGGATATAATAAAACCTGGGTTGAATTTCCTTTGACATCGCATTACTGTCATTGTATACTATCTAGGTAAAAATAAAGCAGAGCTTTCGAACGGGAAATTTTTTAAGGAGGAAACTCATTTTCACATTTATTAACCCTTCGCTTCCAACACCACATCACGAACATCATCATCATCATCAGTTAGATCAGAACAGTCATCATCATTAGTGCCACCATCCAACTAAACTATTCGGGTAGAGTGAAGGGAGTTAAAAGTGATAAAGTCAAGAGTAAGAGCTATACGGAAATCTTTTATGTCCTTCAGTGCTCAAAGTTGATACAAACATTGTGCACTCACTTCGACATCATTTCTGTCGTCTTCAGAGATATGCCATTAATAGAGGAGTTAGCAACAACAAGAGTCATCAGTTCATTTGTCAAACTCAAAAAGACGGTGTTATACACACACCGCTATATTTGCTTTGATGCGATGCTAACCAGCCAAGTATAAAGGTACAGCGATCTTAGACTGTTGGCAAGGTGGCATGCTTTGGGTA
>JAANSN010001024.1:0-39997 GCA_036850665.1 Dicranocentrus wangi | reverse complement strand
TGATGAGATTTTGTTAATTCCCCTTTTCCTCTTTCCCTCCTGCTTTCCCTTTTCTGCTCTCTCTTCTGTTGTGAATGCAACGCAATCCAATTTAGGAGTTGTTTGGATTTTTTTTTATTTTGATTTTCTAGTTTTGTATAGAGTCGTCCTCGCTGTCATGCCATGATATCAGTGTAGTCATCGGGAAGAGCTCATGGCCACCCTGATATATCTTGATGCGTGAAAGTGAACTATTCTCTCTATCTTTTACTGTAAATGATGTTAGCAATCAGGAAAAAGGATACTTGCTGGTGGGGATAAAAGGGAGGGACATTTCGTATTGCACCAGAGTACAACTCGTAATTGCATGTAAAACTGATTAGGATCACATTTTAGCCACGTTCAAGTGTCACCACAGCCCACTTGCACACACTCGCGGCACTCCCGTATGCACATTCAGTGCAACGCCACCAGTAGGAGCAGCAGCAGCAGCAAAAAACCAAGTCAATTACACTTTGGAGGGTGCCACCAGACCCAGACGAAATGAGAATTAGACAACCCTTTGATGTGTATAAGGGATATATATGTACATATTTTATTCTCATTAGGAAAATAAGGTATTTTCAAGTAGACCGAGAAGAGACAGTAGTGCACGCAACGCAAATCCATGAAATTTTCATTTTCATCTCTCTATTCTCTTTAAAATAGTTCCAAAATAGTGGGTGGAAATGGAAAGCCTGGCTCGGAAATCACAATAAAGCTTTTTCCTGGGAAAGTGATACAAGCTTATAAGGTTGAAAGAGGATTGATGCTTGAGCAATGATGAGGACGATGATGATGTAGTGAAATGTAAATAAAATCTTTCCAATTCTCATCCCGTTGGAAGAAGAAACTCTGTGCTCGCTACTCACTGTACTGTATATATATTTTTAGTTATGACATTAGTTTAGTGCTTTTGTGTACCCATATAATGGCAAACATGACAAAGTTGATTATCCACTGCGTTTATATTTATTCTGCTAACCTAACAAAACCAAGAACACTCGAAAACTTGTTTCTATATATATTTCTCTTAGACGGGATGAAAGAGAAAAGCCAGTGGTAAGTTAAGTTGTATGTAACCCGTTTATACTTTTGGCGTATATATCCCATCCGTCTGGGAGAAAACAGGGAAAAAAGAAAAAGTCAACATGATCCTCATATCCTCAATCTCATTCCATGCGATGCTCCTTTCCAAATACACTTTGAGCTCAAGAGTCTGCAGCTCTGGTAATCAACAAAAGATGAAAAACAAGGAGCCAAGAATGATATATCATGTCAAAAGACATGAGGGGGAAAAGCATAATTCCAGTTATTTTCTATGATCATGTTGGTGTTTTATAACCAATGTGTAGTATTCTCACATGAGAACCACTACAGGAAAAGAAGAAAAAGGCTTGAATAGGCCCACTTTAGTTTGAGGCTAGTTCATCATCACTCACAATTTATTTTCTATAGCCATAAAGTAAGCTAACTTGTACAACAGATCAATTCCAATTCATATATTGACCAGGAGCGGAGAAGAAGAGGAGAAAAAAAACGGCTGGGTGTGGAGTTGTGGATAAGTACCTACATGCATACATGGCACATTTTTTTCACGGCAGCGTCCGTATGAATGCATCAAGTTTTTTTCTCTTCCGTGTCAGTTCCATGTCAAATCAACACAATCAATCCTCAAATATCCTGACATTTCTCTAACTCACCCTTACACTCTGTGACGTACGTGGGTCATATATATACATACAAGAAACCGGAAAGATACCTAACATGTACACACACATACACACATTATAAATGTGGGTCTGTCTCCAGTCTTGATAAATGAAGGAGGGGAGAAGTAAGGAAATGGTTGAGAACTTACTGTAAAAAAAATATTTGAATTTTCTCAATTTTATTAACACTCGCGTTTCCACTTGGTGCTACCATCACCCACCACCACTACCCCACCAATATGATGAGTATCCACGAAAGAAATGTATATTTCTTCTAGGAAATCATCATCATTCGACCAGAACAATAGGGAAAACGAGGGTACACAATGGCGTGGTGGAGGCAATCCATTTCGTGCGTTTCCCAATCCACGAAGACGACCACTTTTTTCACAGTTTGATGGACACACATGTCACGGCCTTGTGGATGGAAGGAGAGGCAGAAATCTTAAAAATTCAACCAGTTCTTTTTTCTTGAAGCCAATATATGCGAGGGGTTTTTAAGCTGGTTCAAGGTCTTGGGAAAAAAACTACCGATCAATGGCATGATTCCCATAATACGAATTTCGGATACAAAAAAAATAATATGCAGAACTTGCGTACAACTTTTTATTTATTCGATTCATATGTATATACGTTGTGCTTTTTTTTTATAAAAAGGGATCTAAAAACTCGGGAGAAGCTTTTTTATCTTATTTATATAGTTAGAAAAGCCAAAGCGCCCCCACGTCGAGAACTTGCTGACAGTGAAATTGGCTTTGGAGACGAAATCAGAATACCAAACGTCATTCTTAGAGCACCTTTCACTCTGTACTTTTAGTCTTCCCAAGAAGACTGTGCGAGTTCCTTATTTCTTATGTATGCGAAGATATGGACATAGAAAAAATAGGAAAATTTGGAGGAATGCGTTTTCAATATTTTTCCATCTCTATTGTTTGAGAGCCGAGGGTATATCGGCCTGATACTACTGGCTGGAACAGAAGAGATGGAGGAAGCTCGTCTAGCTAAATATTATTCAATATTTTCTTGGAACTGGTTTGGATTTTTTCTTTCCCCCTAAAACTTTTCTAACGAACAGCACAAAAATGTGGGTAGGTATGGGGCAGGTAGGGAAATCCGTACTTTTTTAACCGAGTTATCCGCAGAGATAAGTTTTTTGTGCCGGTTTTCTCTTACCAAGGAGTGTGTGTATCGAGCAATAATAGTTTTGTTGATTTTAAATTTTGGATAGTCTACAACGGAAGGAGACATGCTGCCAGGTTCAATCAGATAAAAAAAAGTTTTGTTGTAGGCTGAAGCTTTCTCCTCAACCGGGAACGAGAGTATTACTTTATGAAACAAAATTATTCTAATAAATCAATATCCTTGAAAGTTTTTGGTTCCAAAGAAAGTGTAGTGTGTGTTTTAAAGGCTCTGTCGGCGGATCCCATCTCCCGTCTTCCTTTTTGATAGGATATGATCCAAAAAATGGATCAACTTTGACCATGAGATTATGCAGAGGGTTTGATCATTTAAGACAACCTATCTCAAGAAAGTATCATTTTCTCAAAACATTTGAGTGGAGATGAGACTACAAAAGTAGTAAACAAGGATTTACTTTTTTGCAGCATTTTTTCCTCCGCCCGAACCCACCTCCCGAATAAAGTGAACAGCTTATACTTGAAACAAAAAAATAGAAAGAATTTTGTGTTTTTTGGGGGAATTATCATAATAATATTCGGTGGAGTAAAAATGTTCGTAAATTCGGAAAATAGTAATAAATAGTGTATACCAGCAGCCCAGTGCTGTGGAATGTAAACAGTAAACACAAGCCCCACGAAATAAAAAAAGGAAAATGTTGGAATTTTTGTGAATCAAAAATGAACCATAAACTATGCATACATTTTTTCCGTCCAACTTCTTCCAAGAAGAATATATTCAAGCTAGTAGACTAGATATGTTGAGAAACGAAAAAGGGACACCGGGCTGAATATATAAAAAAAACTATATAATAGAAGGGAAGAAATCACACTAGAGTACATATACAAGGAAGGAGCCATGTCATATACCAAAAAGCGGCGGCTTGTTCCACTGCAGGAATCCACAAGACAAGTTGTGTACTACACGGTAAGTATGCACGGTTCGGGAGCCAGTGACTGTATGCGCGCAAATCTACCGCATACCATTACACAGGAGAAACTGAATTTTCCCCCGTCCTGCTACCATCATACTTTTTCACGGACTAGTCTTCACCCACCTTCCCACCCTGAGTTATATATAAACCGAGTGGATGCAAGGATTGAGGGAATCTTTCCTGCGAGAGAGGAGCAATGTGGTCATGCTTGCTGCAGCTCTGAGGGGAAAAAAATCCGAGACTTCTTCTTGGGAAACTGGAGCTACCACGTACTCTGAAAACCCTTGCTTTTCGCTTTGTTTTCCAGCACGTATAAAGCCAAAGTTTGGTTGCCGAATCTCGGCTTGAGGAGCTCGCTCCAGCTTCAGTCACAAAACAGAGATCATAAGGGAAAGCTGTAAAAATTATTTGAGGAACAAACCGTACACATGTAAAAAGCGGTAACAAAAAAAATCTTCGCATTTTTCACCCAAAAAAAACTTCTCTCGAGGCGACTTGCTTATATGGAAGTGGTGGTGGTGGTGGTGGGGTGGTGGGAGTGAGTTTAGTGAAACAAAAACAAGTTTTCTCAAGGCACACAAACACACACACACTTTCTCTCGCTCTCTCTATAGTTATTTGTTGTCTCGGTGTGTTAATATAATCTCCTTTTTATTATTTTCAAGACTTTCAGTGTCAGTCAGAGCCGGGCTGCAGAGTCCGGAGTGTGTGAGCAATCACTCGAGCACTTTTTTCCATTTCCTTGTCTTCTCGCACATGATTGCATTATAAGTCTCGTTTACGGATAATGTTTAGTTTGTTGTGAGTTGTGTTTTCCAAATGAAAAATTGGGCTCTATCAAGCACAAAAATGGGAAATGTGAGAGGATCCTTGGGAAAGTGGAAAATTGACTGAAACAAAAGATTCTCAAGTGGCATTCCCCACGTTCCCGTCCCTTTCCAGAAAAAAAAACTGTTTTCCAGCGAGCGAGGAAGGATATCGTAAAGTAAAGAATTTGCCGGTGGGCACAACACATTTTTTTGCCAGCCGTTAAAAAAGGGATAGAGAAAATGGGAAAATGTAATGTATGAACATTTTTTGAGAGAGCTATCGAATAAATATAAACTTAAAAGGATGAAGTGCAACAACAATTCACAAGTTGCATTACCGGGATTGAGACGCCCCAGTCGGCTATATTATTGACCCTCTACTACGTTATTTCACTTTATCGCTTTCTCAATTGACTGGATTCAAAGGAAATTCGGAAATTATCCTACATAACCACTTCAATACATAAATTGCGTGTACATGAGACTGCTATAGCTGCTCCGACCGAGAGAGATTTTTTTTCTGCTTACTCGACAATCGTGCAAATCCCACTTGAAGTCTGTGAAATCGATTTTTTGGTGACTTTTAAGCAAATCCTTAGATGAACTCACGTAGCCCTCAAAGGGGAAATCCTCAAATCACAAATTGTGCAAATGTGTATTACCCTTTCATCAGAGACACCATAACATAACATGGCATGCTGCTGCTGATGATATTTTTATTGTGACTTGTGTATAAGCAGTAAAAGGCTATTCTCCTCGTGCTCATCATCATCCTCCTCCGAGAAATGGGAATCTCGGGGTGACGACAGATGACGAGGCATCATCACTTTTACAAGCACCAACAACAATTTTCTCTCGACCTCCCTCCCGTTTTTGAACTTGCAATATTTTTGTTTTCACTCTGCTCACGTTCCTCTGTCAGTCCGGGATTTTTCTCGGGTCTCTCGTTGTAAGATCAAGCTCTCATATAATGTGTCATTTCCTGTCAGTCACTCAACTCAACAAATTCCAAGTATTCTCCTTATTTTTATCTTGACATAGTGGAGCTTGCTAAAGAAAGAAAGGAAGAAGAAGAATAAAGCTCTGCAGAGCAAACACGAAAAAAGGCTCGACACTCGGGACTTTGGACCACCCCAACCTAAAACGCGCTCAAACAATGAACAATTGCCGCCGCCCAGCCTAAAACGAAACTTTTCTTTGAAGGCCGTTATCTCCCCAACGTGTGGACCTACTTTTCGCACACTTGAGAAAAGTGAATAATTTCTTGTGACAAGTTTACCCTGGATAATCTGCATAAAAACTAGTTTGTCTTCGGGCCACTTTTTATGTATATTCTGGAGAGAAAAGTAAGTAAAAGTTTTGACCTGATTTATCGCATGATCATAATCAGAGCACTCACTTGTCTTGAGAAGGGTAAAAAAACTACTGTGACAATACTGCTTTCGAAAAAGAGAATTACATGCATCTCGGCTCATCAGCTTGATTATTGATTCACACCAACCAACCAACTTTCTCATCTTATTTCATTTTCGTGATTATCATCCCCGTTCATCATCTCATCCCAATTTTTACACTTGATCATCATCATCACTTTCTTTTCAAATCTGTATTTTTAACGAAAAGAAAACCTTAAAACTTTATGCAAAAGGGTTGCGCTGTTGAAGCAAAGGCTTTAACGACGTGAACGTGGCTGGTACGTCTAGTTTAAAAAAAAAACGACGTTCCCATTTTTATGTAAAGTCATCACTCCAACTTTTTTTCTCCTTCACTACTATTCACTGTTGATACTTGACGATGCAAACAGAAGGCAACCACGAGAAAAAACTGGAAGACCAGATCAAAGCGTAGTCAGGAAGTTAGACAAAAGGCGAGCAGCTTCCAGCTACACACAGCTGAGTACTGACTGACTGAATAACGACTTTTTTCCCTTTCGTAAATGCTAACTACCTCCTTGGCGTTGCGTTTGAGTCTGGAGTGTGTGGGGATGGCAGTTGTGGAAAAGTAAAATAGCATTGTCGAAACGTGTGACTTTCTTGAGGCTGTAGACACCCTGGTTGGAAGAGAAGAGCCCATTATTTCACAAATGAATTGTGGAAACGAGCAAAGCTTGACAGAAGCGAGGAAGATGGGAACCCTTGGTTTGATGGTTTCTTCCTCTCCGTGAAAATACCTTTTTTACTTACCTGATGAGCGTTTTCACACAAAAGGACCCTGCGAGAGAGCGTATCCCCCCACCAGAAAGAATATCAGAAGGACATGAATGTAAAAAGAACACTTTTTTTGCAAGATATATAAGACTCACTCTCTCTCTTTTATAGTTCTCCTGCCGATTCCGGAAAAATAGGATAATTGTCATTAAAATAAGGATCTTCTGGAGTTGACGACCTGCTCGAGAGTATTTTTGGCAGGGTAAAAGAGAACCTGTGATGTTTAAAGAGATTGTGAGCTGTACCACTTGGGTTTTTTCCGTGGTGTCTGTCGGTGGTTGGATATTATTCTGGCAAAAAAAACTTTCAAAAAAAAACTTTCCCCTTTTTCTTTTTTTTTTTTGTTCCACAGCTAACTTTCCCCTGTGAAGGTTGCTGGGAAAACTTAAGCTTGAAGCACACACATATGTCCCACATTTAATTGTATAGCGGGTCTAAAGGGTATATACGCCACGGTTGATTGTTACACATGAAAGGTAAGCTATGGTTCCCTTATGCATTTAACTTTGAACGAAACTGATGACAATGGCGGTGTATCCCCGCTGCTAGCCCAGTGAAAGAATAAAAGACAATCTAGCTGGGAAAAGATAAAGTACACCATTACAATGTACTTCTAGGAAGGAACCATTTATGGAAAGTAAACAAAAAAACTTCTTCTTCTTCTTCTTTTCCTTCTTCTTTTTCTTCTGGATGGAAAAAATGGAGTATAAAGAATAGTTAGTAACTGCCATAATCGCGTACTTTTTTTTCTCTCGTGGTTCCTCCATGGTTGGAAGAGTTTAGTAGTTTTTTGGTTTAGATGATACAAATCATCTCACGTACCCTACCTAGATTAAATATTACAAGTCTACTTGAGACAGAGAGAGAGAGAGATTTACTCAAGAAGGAAAATGGTTTGGAGGGAGGGATGGTTGTTAGGTTCGGGTAGGGAGCAAGCAAAAAAAGGAGGATTTTTTTGTTCTTATTTTTCAGAGAAGCTACCCCATTCATTTATTCATCTTTTGAAAAAAAGGCTGTGGTTCAATTGGGGAACACAACCGAGCACATTATTAGTGCAAGTGTGTTGCCTTAATTTCATATATGTATCATAATAAGTAAGTTGTGCCATTTTGTGATGGTAAATACCACAATCCCAGCATCCATTATTACTCTCCGGGGGTTCCGTCAATCGCACTCAACTCTCAACAACACACACACAGCCAGGCAGCACGGGTTTTACACACTGCCAAAGCCGAGGCAGGGAAAATCCTCATTTCCAAATCAATGGGGAAATTAGTTTTTTAACGGAATGAATTAAAGTCGGAGCCACCAATGCCACACGGAGAGTGTTCTGATGCCATACCACATCCACTGGTTGTGTGGTGGTGGTGGTGGTGCCACAACCAAAAATGCCTGACAAAGGCGTACGCAATTTTCCAAGAAGGAAAAACAACCAGGGTGCGAGTGAGCGAGGCAAAAGGTGATGGGAAAATGGGCTTATGTTGATATGCTCATAACAGGAGTGTCTCAAGAGGGTGCTGGGCGTTGGTGCAGTGGTGAAATGAGAGAGAGAGAGAGGGAGAGAGAAAATCTTTTTTAAAAATTATTCTCCTTCTGGCTTAACTGGTGGTGGTGGAATAACGGTGGATCCACTTTTGATTGTCTCATTATCACAAATAATAGCTCGCATTTTTCAGCATCTGTTCTGTACCATTTTTCGTAGGAAAAAGAAAAGGGTATAATATTATATATTTCCTGGAAAAACTCTTCTGGGGAAGCTCCTTGGAAAACGGGTTTTATTGTTTATTCTTCTCTACAAAACTGTCTATAGGGGTACGTCGGGTAAAGTGATTTAAAACAAGATGCGAGAACTTGGAGAAAAAACGAGTTAGCTATCTAAAAATCTCATGTTTTTTCCGCTGTTGTCATCATCCAACGACAAAACAAACGAGGGAAACCTTCAGATCCACCAGAGAAGAAGCCGTTTGTCTTGATATGACTACCGTTGATGATGAAAAGACGGAGCATAGCTGGAGACTACAACTCACGCTGCGATTTCAGTCATTTCCAATTTCCCTTTGAAATCCGTTGCAAGCCCATATCTCTTCCAAGAAATTGGGAGATAAATAACCAGGGAAGTAAATAAAAATACCTGGGATATACGCCATGATTTTTTCCAAGGTATCCCTCATCATTTACATTCCACCATAGCGGCAGATTTATACATTTTTTTCAGGGGAAAGGAAAAATTGCTGGCGTAGTTTGTCCTCTAATTATGATTTTTTTCCTGGATGCCGTGACTCTCTCCTTTCGCTTTGCATTTTCCCTTTTGCTTAACCACTCGGGCATGAAATAATTTCAAGTAGACATCAATTCCTTTTCTTGGCAGAGGACTGGTGAATGAATACAACATTAATATTAAGAAAATTTCCTCCCTCCGCTGCACACCCAGTCACTCACGTAGTATTCTTTAAAGGGAAAAAAACTTTTTGCACTTGTGTGCTCATACTACATATGCCCACTGCTCCTGTATGTATATTTTTCTCATATATCCAGTACAAATTATGTATATATAGAATCGTCATCATTGGCTTTGTGTGGAACTGGCAGCTAAAGCCAAAATCTCCAGCCAATTCTATGATTACTTCTTATTATTTCCTTGGAAAGCTATTGCTTAAGTCGTTTGTCCTTTCTGAGATCGCACATGACTTTCCTACTTTTTACTCCTTCCTCCTTGTCTTCTCTCTCGCTCTCCCTCTGGAGATTAATTCTTACAATAGATTCTCCACCACTAATACCACTACAATGCCATAAGTTGTCCAGACTTTATGGGAACTTTGGATAAATAGAGAAGAGAAGAAGAAAAAAAAGTCGGCCGTTTTTTATACCCAGCATCTCGGCTCCCCCTGTCTTAACAATATGCTTCCCAAAGATTCGTTCGTTCGTATGCGAAAGGGACGATGTTTCCTTTGATTTTTTTGTTTTTTCCTTGGAAAATGTATATTTATCGGAAGTCGACGTGACTTTCTTTCCTGAGCTCGTAAACCAATGCTCAGTGATGTGGTGGCTTCTCTCTACACACATTTTCCCTTTCTTTTTTCTCACTCATTGAGTCCTGGTGAGACAATGCACTTCCATCCAGCAGCCCAGCCGGCCGGGGTGTGTATACATTCCAAATTGGAAGTGGAATACGAAGGGAATTTGTTGGATGCCGGTTTGATTGGAATGGTGTAATTGATGGTTTGGACGAAATAAGATCTTTGGAATACAATACACAAGGGTAGATTTGTACTAGCATTGTCTCAACGGGAAGAAGTTTGCGCAGATTTTTTGTGTTACCACCACCTCCAAAAAAGATCCTACATTTTTTATGTATTGCGAAGAATATAAAGTCGATATTGGGATGCAAGCATGCAACCAAACCAACCTATGTACATTATGAATTGCTAGAGGGGATACTCATTGTGGCTCTATCCCATTTTCCCATTCCGCTCTTCCTCTTTTTTTCTCTCGCCATAATTTTCCAAGAATCCTTTCGTGGTGAAATCTCTCTCTCTCTCTCTCTCTCTCTCTCTCTCTCTACTTTCTCGTGTGGATCCTGTGGGTATGTATATGACGATTATTGCGTGTGGGGATGGATGTTGGTGATGTGATATTATTTTGCGAACAACGGTGTACACACTGGGAATAGCTCTTTTTTTTATCTAGACTACTCCTCCGCAAAAAAATAATACGACACTGGAAGAGAATGGAGCAAAATGTAGTCTCAACTTGCACATTTTTCCCCGAGAACAGCCCACTAAGTAACAAAATACAAGAAGCAATCTCAGCCTTTTATTGTTACGGGTGGAGGTTGTGTGGTAGAGAGAATATCAGGCTATCTAGTGTTACGACTAGTTTCATATCCCAAAATGGCAAAATCTAATTCCCTCAAATGCCCCGACAGTGTCTGACTTTGGCTGGCAATTCCTCGACCTTTGCGTATTCATACAAGTTTTTCGTTACACAGAATGAATAGACTAGAGATAGGGTGGTAGTGGTGGTGTTGCCTTGGCTGGATGTGTGTTATTGTTACATTACTGGCTACACTTAAAATGTGTCGGACGGAGATCCTGTAGGATTTAGGCAGGAAAGTACATATTATATAGATACATATTCCAAGAACAGTGACTTTTTAGTGACTGATAGGCAGGGGATGTATAAGTAGTGGGAGAGCATCATCAACGCAAAATGTTCATTCCATCACTTCACCCAGTCAGTCAGTCAGACTCAGACAGGGAAATGTTGAAGAAAGTAATAAGGCTCAAGGCTGTTCCTCTTCTTTATCATCATCACCTTCTTAAAAAGTTTTCCTCTTGAGCTGCCTTTTGACACGATCAACATAAATCCAAACTGGAATTTTCCTCCATAATAAAATATACACAGGCTCGGGAAAGAAAAAAGGGGCTCGTTTCGCAACAAAAAAAAGAATTCTTGCCATTCGCTCAAGCACAAAAGAGTGACAGATGCGGGGGGAAAATCAAGATTCAACCGGCAACTGAGGCGTACATGTAGTGTATACACGCGTGTGATGTGATGTAACAGAATGAAAATAAATGGGAAAGTTGAGACTGGGAAAATGGGATTGGTGTAAGAGGAGCTGCCCCCGAGAAAGGCACCTCTCTATTGATTCCCTTTTCTGGTTTTTCGTACTTGGCTGATCTGCCCCCTGATGATGAAATGCGTACCGAAAGTGGATGTGAAAATGTGTGGTGGCCGGTGAGAATGTGCATGAACGCTTCGGTGAGCTGGATGAAGGTTAAGGAGTGCGATGGTGAGATCAAAAGATGTTTGGTCTAAGGACGAGAGAAAACATCAATTAATTTACCTTTCATACATGGAAGAATATCAGAAGGAAAAGGGTATCAAAGCAAAACTCGGTTTAATTTCCATCTGGGGCCTACATACACATACGCTTACCCATAATATGTCAGACATTTTTCGCTACATGCCAGCAGGCAGGTAAACTGAAATTTGGGGGAATGGCATACTCTTCCTCCGTTCGTACTACTCCTTTTGTCTTCTATTGTACTCCATTTGATAGTTTCCATTGGAATGTGAATTGGTTTCCATTTGAGCAGTCAGCTTGAGCTGTCATCATCACCATCATCGTCTTTTTCAACCGAAAAAAGGGAAGAAGAGTTGGGTTACAATAACCGTGTTATTGAAATAGATGGAAAGGTAACACGACGGCCTAGCTTCAACCGGAATATAAAAAACCGCGAGAATCCGCACTCCTCCAGATTGTCGTGTTGGGTATAACTACAAACGGTTGGCATTGTTCAAGGATTGGAAATAGGGACAAGTGAGAAGATGAGCAAACCTTTGTCACCGTCACAGGATCCATCCGCTCCGTATGTTTATAAAAACTAGGTTGCAGGGAAAGAGAGATCTACAGTATTTTTTCTCGCTTCTCTCCCATTCATCCACATCCACTCCTCTCTCATCATGTGCGTTAGTAAATGGTGATTGTTGGAAAAGGCCGTAACAGTTGTTTGGTTGGACCGGGTTGTAAGAAAACTGAATTTTCTTCCCTGCACAAAAAGGAATATCCCAATCCCGGGTATATACTTAGGTATACCAAACTCGGTGGGTGGAAGTGGCTGTCTGTGTACATTGGGTAACAAAGACTAACCTGGTTTTCAAATAAAAAAGTAAAGAATCGGAACTTGTCATGTTTACTTCTCATTTCGTAGGCTTGACTCGGAGAGACTAGTGAAAAGACTTTCAACAACAACACAACAACGTCAAGCTCAATAGGGGAAAGTCAGGGACAAGTCAGCCTATTGGGTTTTTTATACCCACCACCACATTCCTAAATACAAAAATACCTAAGGACTCTAGCTCATGTGGAATAAGTAGGCAGGCCAAGTAAGTGGAATGAATATTGGCTTTCTCGAGAGAAAGAGAGAGAAAAAAAAATGCTTCAAGACATACATCTTTTTTTTCTTCTTCACTACTACCCTACTCACTACTCTGCTGAAACACAAGGCTAATAATAATACCTCGTGGAGTACGGTTCGGGTAGATATGGGTAGGAGAGCGCGCCTTTCGGGAAATCTAATCTGACAACAGGGAGCGAAAAAAACCTTCAAGTTACATGAAGATACGGATATACATTCTTTTTTGCGGCTTGTATCAAACCTATCCCTTCCCTTTCCCTTGTTGATCTCGTTTGCTCAGCGAAAAGTGCTTCTTGGAAGAAGGCTGCAATAGCTTATTCTTTTTAGTTAGGGATACCTTAAACTTTGAAATGGAAAAACTCGTTTTTTTGTGTGCTAAAAACGAAACAGGAGGGCTGGAAATGCGACACTTTCTTCTTTCGCCGTAGTTGCAAAAAAAACCACACAGTTGATCTCTTGTAATGCAGTTAACCTCAGTAAAAAAAATATTTCAAGTGAGTGTGTGTTCTCGCCGCAGCTTTCCTATCTCGTTCATTAGGTTGACACATATAAAAATGGAGAAAGTGCCAATTTCGTTTCAGTCGAGAGGAGAAGCTCCCCTTAAAACTCGGAGCCACACCATGTAGTTGTTTTTGTTTTATGAAATTCTTGTGACGCACTCCTTTAAATCCTAAAGGCTTATAGAGTCCAAGAGGAGCTTTCTTTGTTTTATATGAAGAGCGAACGTGAGCATACAAGTGTGCAAGGAGCATAACGGGGATGTGCACACTCACGTGGTATGCTCGAACGGTAAAACCTTGTAGACCAAAAATGCAGACATTNGCATAACGGGGATGTGCACACTCACGTGGTATGCTCGAACGGTAAAACCTTGTAGACCAAAAATGCAGACATTGTATATATAGGTATATATATAACAAAATTTCGATGGGAGCCTGACAGGGAAAGCGCTGCTGATGATATGGTGGAATTGCACACAGAGAATATACGAATATATTTCATCTCGTATTCCAAAGTGCAACGACCTTGTCATGGTGAGTTCCCACAGTAGATCACATTTTTTTAGGTGGCTCAATCCGTAAATACCATTGTGAGCGGTTGTGGTCAGAATAGAGACCCTGTTTGTACGTATGGTTTTCCCGACTAACCCGCTTTGAACTCTTTTTTTCATCCAGTCAGCAGCATTCATTCTCCTTTGTGGAGATAAAACTGGACCAAAAACTTGCTCAAAAGAAGACATGTCACCAGCTTCCATCAAAAATTATTTGTATGCTTATCATTTGTGTTCCTCTTAGGATGAGGAGACACAAGGGGGAAATCAAAAGGATTGGGGCTATGCATGCCTATCAGGTAATATCTGTCAGAGAATGAGAACAATATATAGAGTGGATGAAACATGAAACTAATATAAATTACATGGATATCAAGCCAGTAAACAGGTTACATAAAGTGGGCCAAGCAATTGAGAGGAAGAAAGAGAAATTGAATTTCCTCCTAGTTTCTTTGTATCCAAAAAGGAAAATAGCTAGTCGTCTCGTTTCACATTTCCTTCTGGTTCCCCGTTTCCCCTCCATTTCAGCAGACTTTAGATTGGAGGGAGAGAGAGTTTATAGTCAGGTTGAAAGTTGAAAAAGAGAGGGATCTGCCTTCTGTCAAATAATTCTTTTTTGTTCATATATAGCCACTGTCAAAGGCTATTCCAGAGAGTCCGGTTGGGGGTTCCCAGTGAAATATAAAAGGGGGGAAAAGTAGATCTTTTTTTCTTCTTTCGTTGTACATGCAATTGCAGTTTTTTGTGTAGAACTTGCTCCATTCATGTCTCTTGAAAATTCTCATTGAAATTGTTGAGAAATGTGATTGTAGAGCTAACTTGCTGGATTTGTATGCATCTTGTTGCGTCCTTTTTTCTGGAACGGGATGTATTTAATATGAGCGTAGGAGCAAACTTTAAAAGGACAATATAGGGTGATTGGGTAGGAAGTAGGTATCGTGCGGATAGTGTGGAATGTAGAAACATAAATATAGAAACTTATTACGTAATATATCTTACAAGTTGGAAGTTCAATCTCTTTCTTCTTCCTTCCCCACCCCTTTTGTCTCCTTTTTTTTCGTGGTTAATAGCCTGTCCTTCCGTTGCTCGAGAAAGCCAGGAAAACCGTAGAACTATTATTACAAACTGTTTGTGTGAGAGTCCCAAACAACAACTCGTTTCCTGCTTGAGAAGCAAGCAAGCAAAACCTTATGGAATTTTCTTGTTTATAGGATGGGCGCATTTTTCTCCACTTTTGGGTCGCCTTCCACCCCTGAGGTCCTCCGGTCTGTGGAATTATATCCGGAATTGGACATTTATATGCTATTCCTTCCACTGCGGCTACACCTCATAAAGTTTAAACTTTTTAATTTTTGCTCGACCCGAGGAGGAAATGGGGGAGAAAAGTGAGGAGCGCTTAAAGACACCCAGTTTATGTGGTTTTTCCACTTGGAAATGCATCGCACACATGCTCCTATATATATATATATACGTACAGCAGGGCCAAGTATAGTCCGATAGCCTAATGGAGTGGTGATACATATGTGGATATTGCAATCAAGCAAGGGAACTGCTGCCTTAGCCTTAAGACTTTGAAGTAAAGAGTGAAACGAATGCCAATGCAGATAACGGGTGTAAACGCTCCCGGAACTTATCCGAATTCTGAGCAGGATTAAAACTTTTCCAGAGTGTTTTGGTCTTTTTGTGAGAGGAAGAGCATTAGTGTTTGCCTGGAGCGCATGCATACAGAGAGAAAACCTTGCCACTTTGTTGATTTAAATGCCTCTGAAATTCGGATAGAAGCAGGCTGCTGCAGAATGTCGCAGCTGTTGAGTTGGTCTGCCTGCCTATTTTTGAGTAGGTGTTGGGACTGTTGTTGGGACTCGTTTAGCTGGTGTCAGACAGAGCAAGTGTAAAAAACAACGTATCTCCTGTTTGAGTTACGTACGACGCAGAAATATTAGATAGCCGGTTAGTAGTGCAAAATATAATTAAAAAATACGATATGAGGTACACGTCAAAAGCAGCAATTTCCTAAAATCATGTTAAAATGTTTGCATGGAATCTTAACAACATGATCTTCCCAGAATTCTAAAAGGGGCCTGGGAGTGTTAACCGGGGAAGGTTAGAGATTTTTGAGGAGTACCTTGTGGCAAACGCAAAGCTCGCATCATGAATCCCACTGGGTTTAGAGGCATGCGGAATTAAGAGATACACTTCCAATGATTTTATATAGTAATACCCCGTGTCACTGAACCTGTCGTGTTGAGGACTGGCGAATTCCCGAAATACAATTAAACCCGGTGACATGAACGGGGAAAGCAATTCTAGTCCAGCCAGCAAACCCTGTTTTGCAATAAAACCGAAATCTCTAGTCCAGATTTTCCAATTCCAGCCTTTTTGCTACGGTCACCTTCACGGTGGTCCATATTGTGAGTGTCAGCACATCACATCAATAGCTAACATATTACTATCACAAAACTATTTATAACGATTTCCTCAATTTTGAGGTGGAACAGGGTTTTTAGCCTTTTTTCACGGTGGTCCATATTGTGAGTGTCAGCACATCACATCAATAGCTAACATATTACTATCACAAAACTATTTATAACGATTTCCTCAATTTTGAGGTGGAACAGGGGTTTTAGCCTTTTTATCTGGTGAAGTGGACACTGCGGTAGTAGTGGACCAACGGCAAAGTCCGCAAGACAAGTACATTTTTCATATTACATCAAACTGGAATTTCCTCTTGGTGCTGATTAAGCCTGCAATTTTCTATGAACTAGCGTAAAAAAAAACTTTTGCCCATGTCCTCTCTGTACTCTATAGGCCATTCATATAGGCTATTCCTACTCCATTGCGGCTACATATATATCCGTATAACCACTTTCTCAAATTCACCATCGGCTTTCCTTCTTATCTCTTGTCTTTTCCCCTTGTCGGTTCTCGACTTTCACTCAAAGAAAAATGGCTGGAATCATTGGAATGACACGTGCACACATGGCATTCACATAGCATATCAGTAGTTTTTTGGCAGGCGGCATTAGTACTTTCGGGCTGGGAATGTGATGCAATTGGTACTTCTTCCTCTGGGGTAATTCTAATATCCCGTCTCTCTCGGGTAATGTAGTTATTTCAATGTTTGGCACTTACACGAAACGGGTGTTCCCCTGTAATACCAGCCCATCTCGTGTACTCCCTTCAAAGACAAAAAAAGACTATTTCCAATGGAACATTCATTCCGGTTTTCCTCTCCTTTACGTGTTCAACCCGAAAAAACAGTTTAATCGCCTGAATTAATCATGATGATATAGAATGAAAGTGGGTTTGAGGGCATTAGGGTATTTTATACTACATAAATTATTCTTCCCTTTTGCATAACAATCGGGATCACAATTTTTCCTCTCCTTTACGTGTTCAACCCGAAAAAACAGTTTAATCGTCTGAATTAATCATGATGATATAGAATGAAAGTGGGTTTGAGGGCATTAGGGTATTTTATACTACATAAATTATTCTTCCCTTTTGCATAACAATCGGGATCACAATGGACCGTTATTAGTAGACCATAAAAGGTTCTCCACTGTATTTATGCGTACATCTCACACACTTTTTGAGGCATTCGGACGGAGCCGAGTGGTACGTATGCCTTGACGAGGGGTCCAACCAAGCCACGCTTCACTCATAACATAACACAACCAGCAAAAAGAAAATGATTACTGGAAGTTCCAAAAGAGACTAGGAATGGATGAGCGTAATTGAGTTGGAGTCACACAAAACGCACATTTTGGCCGCTTAGGACAACACTTTAAAAGGCTCTGCATAATAGCGACTCTCAATTAGCTGCAATTAAGGGAGAGCAATGGACGGGGAATGAGCAGTTGGTTGGTTGTCTAGCTGGTGTATCCATCCAGAGACTAAATATGCCACACACACTATCTTTTTCCTTCTTTTGTTTTGAGATGTACAAAAAGATATTAGAGAACATGGGAGCTGTTGAGCTGTACGTACGTCCTACCAGCTATTTTGCGACAAAAGACGGCGGCGACATTGGAACAAAGCGAGCTTTTTCTCTCAATCGGCCTCCCGCTCCAGAGCGAAGCTGGAGTGTCTTTACCCCACAAAGCAGATTTAGTAATTAAGCAACTCATCATGATGAGCTCATAGTTTTCCATTTATTTTGATAGGGAAGGAGGGGCGCAAAAAAGTTTTAACATATACCATACACTTCGTATATGATGGCCCTCCACTACCGCAACATAAGATGACTAAACATCACACCAGCAAAGGGCTTCTCTGCGATGATTACAATAATGATGATGATGATGAAGTCAAACTGGTAGAAATAAATGCACTTCCTTTTCCCTCCTCAATTTTCCTCCTTCCTCAATTTCACTGGAATTCCTGTAGGGAAAAGGATGTTACACATAATGAGAGAATTTCGGAATCGTGGAAAGTGCACGCAACATGAATAACATGAATTTAAATATTTTCCAAGGTGGGTGCACGTTATATCCTTTTGCTATCACGATTTTATGCAACCCGACAATTCAATTTATGCACGTGTGTACCACCATTTTCCAGGTTTTACTTTTACCTTGTTTTCCCCTCATCCCACTCTTCTAATTCATGGTTATATCCCGTATATCCCCACGACTCCTTATGCTTTTGCTTATATACTCTTCCACTTCGTCACTTTAATTCTTCTCCAGCGTCTTTTTGGAGGAACACCTCCTCGTAAATTACTCCTTCATTATTTATGCATTTACACTTGTTGAAGGGGGGAAAGGAGGGTTGGGCTTCGTAAACGGGCTTCTTCCCGGGATGTCCCAAAAAGCCGAGGATTCTTTACGGCAAGCACCCTCTTGTCCTCGATAACGATTTTCTCCGTGAAAGCTGTGATCATAAACAAATGGAAATGTTGATCCTAATGGGTGAACAATTTTGGAGAAGGAGTCGCTTAAACAATTTACAACCCTTTCATCAAAGTGGGAGTTGAGTGTCTCTGGGTCCGAAACTGGGACGTCTTTCCTATTTCCTACAAGAGAATGCTCACTAACAGCAGCAGCAGAGCAGCTCAAGATATACACTTTTCGGATATTATGCGAACTTTTTTTTCCTTTCCTATAGAATGGGACCGAAGAAATAAAATAGAGGAACCTCGTATACACACCCTCTTGTGCCACTAGTGTTCCACTTGCTTGAGTTTTTTATATTTTTGCCAAGAATAATCTGAAACGGGAAGGGGATACAAGGTTGCCGTGGCCCGTTACATGGTTAGTATTTTTTTTCGCGAGGATGATGTTGACGATGATGTCATGCTGCCATGCATTTGTTATGGTACACAGTGCACCACTTTCACCAACAGGACTTTCTCTCTGAGCTCAATCTCGTTTTTTGTGCTAGTTCCACCGCTGTGTGTGATAATAATAATCATAGCAATAATTTTGATGGTGGCAGTTGTTGTTTGTACTAAAAAGGGAGAGTGCTGTACGTACGGTGTGTGGAGTAGCCGTTGATGTCGCTCAATGGTGATAATCATAGAGTCCTCGGCTATATATTCATGGGTTTTTGTGGATGTAAGTATATATGCACATCCATAAGGTTACAATGGAAGTATGTGCCTCTCTCTCTCCCTCTTTTTTCCTTTGGCTCATGTTGACTTTTCCAGGATGTCTGTGCACATACGTTACTCTCCCTCTCTAACCTAGTGCGTATTGCTTTTTCTTGTCTGATGGTCCATGCAGATCAGATAGAAAATGTTGGGTGTATACATATATAGTAGCCGCCGTGAATGGTAACTTCCTCCTCCTACTCCATATTCACATCATCATTGTCGTGATCACGGAATAAGCAACAAAGCGTAACGACTTGACTCTCCTCTCGCCATATATACCCCACACCACCACACACAGTAGTGGCAATAGGAATGCGACTATTTTTTTCTCTCCTTCTTTTGCTACCTTATATTTGTGTATAGATGCGGAAACGGAAAATAAGCATAAATCAATGGAACGAGGACACCACTACCGTTCCCCATGCACCGGTCTATTTATTCTGGTACTGGAGAATGAAAAGTACACATTTCACCCAATATTCTACACCATAACATCACAATTCTCACTGTCTTCATAAAATTCTTAAGAAAAAAAGTGTACATCCGGGGTATACCCAATAAGTACCTCCTTCTTGATATACATTCATTTTTTTCTGGATCCTCCTGGAATTGTTCAGCGAGTCCAGTGGGATGCGTGTATGAAAAGTGGAAGATGGGAATGATGTAAGAAAAAAATTACAACCTAGAATCCTGGGGAAAGAAAGACCGACCTACCTTACCAACAAAAAGTTGGTTGCAGGGTAAAAAAAAGTTTAATATTATTGAAAAGGAGGAAAAGTGGAGAAAATGCAAAGATGCTATCTTTTCTCTTGTACCTCATCAACTCACACACGCCACCCAAGTGAAAGTGGCAGGCATGATGTGTATAAAAAATATATAGCACGCGGCCCACAAAGAATGAAAAAGTGGAAAAGTGGGAACAACACAGCAGAGAATGATGTAGGGTTTTGGGTTGCCTTTGAGAAAATGGAGGAAATTCACTCTTTCCTTTTGCCAAAGCAGAAAAAACCCATGTAACTCCTAGCTTGCATAATAAACTTTCAACGAGCATGCTATCCCATACCTCTCACAAGATAGTAAATGTACAGAAAAAAAGGTGTCAGACAGGATATTATTATTATAGCTTGGAATTGAATGACAATTGCCATTCCCAGGCAAAAAGCAACTTCTTCACGGGGAAGAAATACAATAACCCAAAGAAGTTTTTTGTAGTATTAAAGAGTGGAATGTGTATCCCACCAGCATGATAATATATAATATGGGTTGCTCTTTTGGGAAAGTGGGTAAGTGTACAACGGTGACTCCATATCTTATGACAATTTTCCTATTGAATCATTCCTCAAGGAATGCCAAGGCGAAAACGGCAAAGCTCACCAAAGGGAATTGGAATAAATAATTGGGCAGAGGGTTTTTGTGAAACTAAAAAAATGTACTTACAACGTCCCACATATAAGCAGCCCCCACCATGATATAATATCCTATAAGTTCTAGTTTACATATTTTCCATGTTTCCAGCTCCTCCAAATTCTCATAAATACCGGGCGTGCAGAGTGTGTGCACTATGGGAGTTATAGGGCTCATTCGTATTGTTGATATTCCATCAACACATGCTGTAACAGGATCCTTTTTTATGGTACTCCAGCTTGTGGAATAATGGTTCTCTTCGAAGTAAGTACTTTTGTTGTGTTTTGGGTTGAGTCATAAAAAGAGTTTGCGATACTGGATGGTGATGATGATGATGGGTAGCCAACCGAAAGGATGAAATATGTGCAGCAGTTTTCTCCCCTTGAATCCCTTCCTCCAGAGTCCACGGAATTCCTTGTTACAATACAAAATCCACCATTTCACCTCGCTCGGCATTATTTTGGAGTAAGCAATATCTTGGAAAGCTCAAGCTGAATGTTAGCTAGCGTCCGGCAACAAAAAAATGATGGGGGGAAACGCTATACAGTGTTGGCTAGTGTTGCTGTGCCGCAGCAAACAACTCAGCCCAGCGTTGTTTTCCTTTCGAGGGAAAGGAAAAGTAAGACAAGGAGAGAGACTGATGGCCTTTTCCTGGGTGTCGAAATATGAGCTACTCACTCTCCTCTCTTTTATCATATCATCGATGGAATTCCGGAGGTGCGACTATATCACAGACATAAATTCTTGGGGAAATGCTCGAGGCCATAGCTTAAGCGTGAGACTACAACTTACCACAAAGTCTAGACATATAGGAGCTGTGTGGAGCTCTGGCTAGAGAGAGAGCTACTACGGCTTGATGATGTTGTAGCAGCTCTTCGTATCTTCGTGTCTCCTCTACTTTCATTTGTATATCCTGAGGTTCCCTCCTGTGGTCATGTCGCTGCTAGTTCTCACTTCCGAAATGAGTTGAGCAATGTTCGGCGAAATGGAGGAAGTGGAGAACATAAAACTGTGGTTCTCCTCATTCATTTCATTCCATATTCCTCAATCTTCCTACTTTTCCACAGTGATATCCTCCGCTAAAAGGGTACATTTATGTAGCGGAGGATGCCGTCGTTTCCCAAGGAGTCACCCACTCGGCGTGTATAGCTGTTTAGTCTTTTTCTGTGTCATTCCATTATTTCATTCCACAGTTTTTATTCCACTAAGCCCGCGTTGTCTCTATGAATGAAGGAGTAGCCGACTGAGGTCTGCATTAAATCTTTCTGATTGTTTTACTACACACACCGTATATAAAATATTTCCTTCTGGAGGCAGGAGTCGCATGGTATAGTAGAAGAGGAGACAACTCGCTCTCTCCTCCTGCTTCACTTTTAACTGCTAATGTGCGCCTTCACCAGAGAAAGGAAAAGTTTTCCAATGTTTTTTCCTTGGGGAACTACTAACTTTTCTTCAAAGGATGGGAAAAACGGAGAGAGGGTATACGAATTTTCCTCAAAGAAACTGAGTGTCTGGTCACTGGCTCACATTTAATGCTTCCTTTTTTACTGGAGGATGATTAAAGCTCAGCTGCCTTCAACACATACGCAGCAGCAGCAGCGCAATTCATTTGAAAGTGAGAGGAGGAAAAGTTGGACCGAGTTGGTTTAATTACAAGAAATGTGTATAGCCAGTCTTGTCTTTCCCATTCCTCATTGCTGTGTTGTCAGAAGCAAAAAAGAATGAGGCTGATTGATTAACACTCTCATATGCATGATTTAATTTAAACAGTATGCTTTTCCTCATTTTCTCAGAAAATTTAAAAAACGAGGAGATGGTGGCAGACTTGGAAATTTTGTGAGTTGGGGCGGAGGACGACTCGGGCACGATAAGATCATTTTTCATTTTGCCTTTTCTCTGAGAACTCCGCCCCTCGACAAGTGCTTCAATGAGAACGGCTAACGAGAAATGAGTGGAGAAAATAGTAGCAAATTTTGGCGAAAAAATTACTTCTTAAAAAGGAGAAACATTCCGTCCGTCCGTGCCTTAGTCCGTGTATAAGTTGCTAAACTGCTTATTATATACGAAGTAAATGATATAGGTGGTCGGTCTCCTTTCACATGATGAAATGATGAACGGACGGATCAAAGAAAAAAGTGCTTAAAAAGGAGAAACATTCCGTCCGTCCGTGCCGTAGTCCGTGTATAAGTTGCTAAACTGCTTATTATATACGAAGTAAATGATATAGGTGGTCGGTCTCCTTTCACATGATGAAATGATGAACGGACGGATCAAAGAAAAAAGTGCTCCAGTCTATTAACCATGCTAAAATAGATATTATCATTGAGGATGGGAGACACGAGCAACATTTTTTTTTATTGAAGTACACCCACCTTATCACCACACGTTCGTCAATAATATATGCTGAAAAGGTAGACAAGTGGAAAGGTAGCAAAAAAGGTGGTGGTGCTGGTGATGGTGGTGGTGGTGATAGGCACATTTTCTTTTTACCTCCAGAAGCAGCAGATATATATGGGAACACATATGTGTGGCAAGGATCTTCTACCTCATAACCCTTTCTCCTGTCTAATTCACTCATTTTCCTTGTCTATCTCCTCACTCTGGGTGGTTTCTCTGGCGAAAGGAAAAACGCAACAAAACCAGTGTCAGTGTGGGATTACGGCGTACGTACGTACCTACTTATTATATTGGGATTCCGGGAGAGAAGGATCGAAAGGAAAATGGTTATAAAAAAGTTTGAATATTTAATGTCAGCTTGAGAAGTCTACTTAAGGCTCGTTTTCCCCAGTAATATTCCGCCTATGTTTTCCCCATTCCAGCCATTTACCACATATACTGTTTTTTGTACTGGAAGTGTGTGGTGGTGTGCCTTTGAAGGTCTCCCTTGAGAGGAAAAAGGAAGGGGTGGAGGAACTACCAGGAATACAAGGGTCTAGAAAAATTTCCCCATTTCTGACAACTTTCTTCTGGCTGAGCACTAACATTTTTATCCTCAACAAATTTGACCAACTTTTTTTCTTTCCTGGAAAAAACGCAGAAAAAAGTGTTTTTTGGTATTCACACGGTAAAGCTTTAAGTAGGCGGCTCAGGACCAACTCCTCCGTGTGTGTCGTCATCTGCTGAATATGTATTTTTTTCCCTTCTGGAGCAGACGAAAAAATATTCTTTTGGCATAAACAGGCTACGTTTTTAATATACTGGAGGAGTTTAGGAATATGTTATTTTATGAAATAAAGTCCACACCACATTGAATGCGACATTTTTTTTCAGGCTTACATAATGCATAAACTTTTCTCGTGGAAATGCATATGCATATATACCGGGGAAGTAGGGACGACGACGAGGACAGAAGAAGAATAAAAAATGCTTTGGTCCAGGTCGTCCTCATAAAAACCTTAACGTTCCGTGTAGACTAGCGAGAGGAAAACTGCTTACCTTTTTTTTATTCTCCTAACTTCATTTTCCCTTGTGGGATTACATTTTTACTTGTTGTTATATAAAGGGTGGGTTTTGGTGTAGCATTGAGTAGGAAAAATTGTACGCTAACTCTCTAGGCAGCCTCCGAAAGACGGCCTTAAAGGCTTCAGCTGAGGGAAAATATTATGAAATTTTATGCAGCCGTGTGTCGTCGTGTCCTGAAATATTTAGGCATGAACCAAAAGGAATAACAAGATGCAGAAAAATGTCTCGAGGAGAGAGTGCTGTCGTTTTATATTGCAGAATAATTTTATGGAAATTGTTTTGAGAAATGCTTGGCATGACGAGACAATATTCTCCTGTTCCATCTGTGACACACTGGAGAGCCGAACCCCGAGTTTTTTTTGGGTGTTTGGCAACTCTACTCTTTTGTGTATAATGAAAAATATGGGAGATTCATGTAAACCGTGTATAACTGTTCCCCCTCTTTTTTTCTTTATCAAATAACAGGGATATAATCGGATATCTGGGAATCCTCGAGGACTTTCCCCCCATTGGTCGGACTGGGCGAGGCGAGCTGGAAGGAATGCGAGCAGGGCACCAGGAGGGCTCCTCTGATTTCCGCTAACTAGGCCAGCGAAAATCATTATTATCAAATTTGGAAACCGTGAACTGTGAAGGAACAAGTCCACGGCGGTAGCGGCGGGCCCGTGTGTTCGTTCGATTGTGTGCGACTTATTACAAGATATTTTTTCCCCAAGAAGCTTAAGCCAGCCAGCCAGCGAGTGAGACTCGGTGTGAGAATCCCATTTTGAGTGAAACTGACAGACCAAGGCTGCTCCTAATGGGGGAAAGCTGTGAACTTGTGTGAACGTAAAACAGAGAATTGCGTTTATGGACACACGGTAGTATAACATTACTCATGCATCTATGTAGATGTAAGGACATCCACCGAGTGTGTAAGCAGGACAGTATGTAATTTTTGTGCTGATGCTGTGTATAGACCCATAACCAATAAAGAAATAGAACTACTGCCCGAGCAAGTTGTAATATAGCTTCATCACCATCAACATCATCATGATGACTACCATTATTCTTGGAGTGAAAGCGATCAGCTTCCTCCTGCTCCTTCTCCCGGTTGTCGACTTGGTCGGTAAGTTTTTTTTCTCGAATTTCCTCTCACTTTTTCATCCTTCAGCAGTAAGGGAAGTATAAAAGGGGGTAGAAAAAACAGTGTATATGCATGCAATATATTTAGTGCAAATGCACAATACACAAACAATCTGTGACCGATTATGGGCTAGAAATTCTATATATACACGAGCTAGTAGAATGGGTGCACAGTGCACACACGGTTGACTCGACATTTTTTTCTGATGATATGGAGGAAAGCTCATCCATCAGGGCTGAAACAGACTGGAGCGGCGATGATATCCTGGAGTAGCCTTTGCTAGCATTTTTTTTATTCTTCCCGATTCTTCCAAATATTGCCATCATTCCCAGCGAGAGAAGCACTTTTATCGAAAGTATGTGTCAAATGTGTGTGTATGTGTGTATATAGGAGGTACGCAGGTCGTTTGGGGAATGACCTAAGTGAAAATGACCTTGTTGCAAAAAATTGCTATTAAGATGAGCACGCATATGGGAGCTGTAATGGGTTATATCATACAAGAAATATATATAGTGCATATTATTTTGTTTTGATACATATTGTCGATCGATGTTGTCCCATTTTTTATCGCCATTTGTTTCACTACTACAATGTGAACCTGGTAAATCACCAAAATCTTGTCAGATGTTTTGCAAAATATGTACATATAAATACATGACTGGGATCCGGTACAAATTCCGTTATACATTGTTTTACTTCACACACACGCTGCATTTGTTTTTACGCCTGTGTGGCACCCATGTGCGGTCGTAACACAATAAAGTACTAATGAAGCACAAAAAGGATTGTCTCATGTTCAACACGACTTCCGGCTGCGTAAGCCTCAAACAACAAAAGAGTCTTATGTACAAAAACAAGAAACAAGAAAGGAGTCCATTTACTCGTGTGTGTTATTGTGACAGCACAAGTAGATTTTTGTTTGTTTGTTCATAAATTTCTATCAATTTCAGCTCTCACCCTAACAGGACGTCTTATTACCGGCGCAAGCCCGCCGAGCATTTCGTACTTCTCAGAAATTCTCCGCAATTCCAAGTAAACCTCCAGAGTTCTCTGACCTCCTCCGTCTATATGTGCACATAATTGCATTCAAAGAGTTTCCAACCAAAAAGTGATAATTTCACTTCATGAATAATACCACTGTGTAAAATTCCCTTGCAAACCAGCCATCGAAAGCAACCTGAAAGTTGATGAAAGTAACAAGTTGTTAATAATTCAATGTAAAAAGTGTATAAATCGATAACTGCTTATATCTCCAAAAAGAAAATTGCGCACCTATTCCCAGTTTACATTTATAAATGCATTGCACACAGCACATATACACAAACACACCTTTGAAAAACGCTCACTTCCTCCTTTCTCCACACTCTTGGGAAGAAGCAGGAGGAGAGTCGGATTGTTCCGTGAAAAATCCCTTTCATTAACGTGCACTGCGATGGTCCTGGACCTGGAATGTGAGAGAAAATCAGACGGTTATTTGTTCCAAAGTTTGGTACACGACGGGCTACTCTCTCTCTCTAGCATTGAACCTATACAATGAAAATTCAAACGTGAAGTCTTTCCCTTTTCCTATGTAGGTTTTTTTTCTAGTCTTTGAAAATGAAAACTTTCACCGTGTTATAAATAAGTGAGGTTAGTTGAAGATTCGAGAATTGCTTTTATATTCCCTTCCCAAAAAAATTGCGACAGTAGGCAGAAAAACGGGGAAGAAAGTGAAAGTAAGTCCTTTTTTCAAAGTTTTTCTTAGATCGTCTTTCTTCATCTTGATTTTTATCTTACACATGACTCCTGCTTTCTCCCATGTATACCTTTACAATCTCCGCACTTGGGGCCCACACACTCCTTTGCCCCGTGCGAATCCGAATAGGGGCAGCACAACAATATATTTTCCCTGCTGTATCCTATCTCCTCAGACAGACTCCATTATAGAGGTCATTCTTTAAGTGAAAATCGCCTCTCTGCATGCATACATTGCCCTCACTTCCTTCCGTTTCTCGACTCCTTTTTCTCCTCTTTCAAATAGATTTTTTTTTCTTCTTTCGTGTCCCGGCAGATATCTCTCTGCGAATAAGGCGGACAGGCAAATGGCAAAACGGCCTTTTTCTCTCTTCATCATCATAATACGGAAAAAACCAATAAAGACCTTAGTAGCCGGTCCGTTTAGGTTCTCCTTGAAGTTTCACTCTTTGTGCCACGCACAATTTATGTAGGAAGAAGGGAAAATATTCGGCAACTCTTTTGAGAGAGAAAAGAAGGGAAGGGAGAGGCAGAGGCAGTGTGTACCTCGCCGCTGCCGAGTGTGGAGCAGTGTCAGGGAACTCAGCTGGGGAAAAGCAGTTCATTCGTGAGAGATGTAATTCCAGAAGAGCTCTCCCGCTGCTTTTTCTTAATGCTTAGGCCTGCTAGATTATCTCTAATATATTTATGTACACATTATTATCGGGCTTTCTGAGCTCAACTGAAAACTGAGAGCTGGTTCGCGGAGTAAAACAAAGTGACTAGGTAAGCAACTTCATAGTTACCCCTCCACTACTTCTTCTATAGACATATATATGGAGCAAGAGAAATACTCAAGAATTCTGAAGAGATAAATGCCAATTTGCGAAAATGTAGAGAGAGAGTAAGGGAGAAAGTGAGCATTAAAAACGGGAGTTTCTTTCCTCTACTGGTCACATTCCTTTTTTCCCTCCTCTTCCCTTTCTGTATTCTTCTATATTATTGCTGCAGCGAATTTCAGCTTCAGCATTTCAAATGGGAACCGAGCACGCGTAAATTGTGAGGAGAGAAAAGGACCAGAAAGTGGCGGAATTGTACGGTTGTATATCCTCATAAAACTTGTGTATTTCTGAAATTACAAACTCATTTCTGAAATAGAGTCGCCAGCTCCAGCTCCAGCTTAACTGAGAGAGAAAAATAGAGATATGTATATCATGATGATGATCGTATCGTATTTCGAAGAATAGGCTCAACTTTGCATTTTCCCCTGTGCAGTCCAGAAGCATTCCCCAGTTCATTCACTCTCTCTCATTCAAAGAAGAAAAAAAAGTTGGTTGGTTGGTTGGTGCTTTAAGCCGGCACCTTATCCTAACTCGTTGGATTGCATGATATCCTGTAATATTGGAGTAGTTGCTCTGCTTAAATTTTTCGGTTTTGTTCTGCTGAAGACAAAAAAAAACGACAGGCAGTATGTATGGATTTTGTCCATATCTTCTGACACCATGCCACACAGGCAACTTACCTTTTACTTCCTTACTTTTTCCATAATCCAAGACTGGGTGCAAGCAAACGGAATGGAGGAAAAGCCGTGGAGAGATATACTCCGGCTGGATTTGACTGTATGGTTTTTGCTTTCTGGTGTGAGGAGAAGGAGCGGAGGAGCAAGATGAAAGCAGAGACGGGAAACCACCAAATCCCACGCTGCCATTCATGCCAAAAACTATGCTCATATCTCAAGATATATTTGACCTATATATTCCTCATTGTATTTTATGACCCATATAAGGAGCAGTTATGGCACGTCCCTTTTCCTTCTCACGACCCTCTCACGCTTTTCCCTTTTTCCGCTGATAGTTTTTTTTAAAGAAAAAGATACAGAATTGGTATTTTTTTATTATAAAACGTATAATCTTTAATCTGCACTGACAGAGTTGGGGTTCCGTTTAAATGGGAAGTTGAGAGCAAGAGAGGGAGAGAAAGAAAGACGTGGATTTTTTTCTTCTTCTTTTCGTTCCCGTTTCTTGATGTGTAATACTGAATCGAGTGCATCTGGGACTGGCATTTGCGTTCCCAACTCTTATTTCATAGGGAAACTAGTGAAACCCAATGAAATAACTTTTTCTGGGCTGCTTCAGAATGAATAAATCAATAATCAAGAAATCAGCTTGAATGGTTGCGAGAGAGAGAGATTCAATTTCAGTCGAGTAATAATAACGCAAAAGTGGTGTCTCAAAGTAGAAACAAGAAAATGCACAGCGGAATAAGCTTATTGCTCATGAGAACTTTTGAGACGGGATTAGAGGAGGAGTGAAGTGCATGTCTCGCTCGTGGAATGGGATCTCAACGAAATAACTTATCGGCGATATCTTGATGTTTGGAGAAAATTGAAAATGATTTTCATGTTTGGTTTATGCAACGAGCTTGGACGGGGTTTATCGGGGAGAGCAGCTGTATAGCAAAATTTATTTGAGGGTGAATTCGTCATGAAAGAAGGAGAAAAGCGTGGCGTGTTTCAAGAAACTTTAGCATATAGGCCTACTACCTATACCTACTAATCGGACGTAGGCACATTATGGCCTCGTGGCATTTTCTCATGCTTGGGTTAAATTGAGGAAGGAAATCATATTGAAATAGGACATGCGTGTATATATATACAGGAAGCAAACATGTAGTAAAAGTTGCTCAGTTTATCGAGTTTATCTCTTTGTTTATATATCTTCTCGTATCACCCCCGTAGTGTATCTTTAATCCCTTTCACCTTGGGAAATATCTCGAGCATAATTAGCACCAGCAATCTGCCAAAGACTGCATCCTCACCCTAAAGTGGAATGGAAAGTATTCCGGAAAAACAAATTGTTAGGTAGCCTCCGTTGTAAATTCAGCCACCCATTGAAACTCTTAACATTTGTATTGCTGCCTTGTTTATTAACGAGGTATTGAAAGTGAAGCATTCCCGCTGGAGATGGAATGCCATGCCATGAGTGAATACATGCATTTTAAATGAATTTCCATAAGCCTCAATCTTCAGGCTAAGGCAGGGCCATGGTATAAATGTGGGTATGGGTTTGTGCGTCTTTTTCTCCCCCCCCCCCCGCTCTCTCTCTCTCTCTCTCTTAGGAACGTCTTGTGTTCCACATTTGGATGCTGATAATAAAAAAAATTACGCTGGTCCTGCATCGCATATAGGGTTCGCAGCCAACGCTTTAGCCCAGTACAAGACAAGACAAGGTTGCTTACGCCACATGGAATCTTAAATGAGAAAGGAAGTAGAATCTAGATTTTGAAATCCTCTTTTCTTCTCTACTTCTTGTGGGCTACTTTAGTTTCCCCTTTGTAAATCATCCTGGGCCTCGTGGATGTCAAAGTGGATCACCAGAGTGTATGTTAAGTACATCTTATTCTACTGCACTGCAACTTGTTCACTATGCCAAAAACTTTGCTCGAATTACTCATGCAAACTTGAAATGTCCTTATGCATATATAGTTCTACACAGGGTGTATTAAAACGCATATATATCTTTCAGGTCCCATTCATTTCAACTCGTAACTAGCTATGCATATACTTTATACTACGGTTTAATATATTTGAAGGATTTTTAAACGACCACGAGAAAAAAGAAGGAAACCATCTTACTCAGAAAATTATGTAAAATTGATGAAACCATCATGTCATGTCATGTCAAGAGCAGATTTCTGGGGACACATACCCCTCCCAAATTCCTACTTTAAAATACATCTATGTGTACCTATACAAAATACTCGGCTAAAATATACATGTTGAACGAGGAAAGAGTACGTTTGCTGGTGGTGATGGTGGTGGTGCACATACTAGGAGAAAGATCTGCATGCATGCAGAAGATGATTATGATCCGCAAAGAGGTCTGAGCAAGCACAAGTGGGAAAACAAGAAGTGGAGGGATATTTTCTCTAAAAGACACAAGAACAAGACTTTAGCGATGGAAGAACAGACAGGAAATGCTACTTTTCTGCTTTTATATTTCTACATTATGACTATACCCTTGGTCTTTATGTACATTCAAAACTTGCCAAGGGAAATCCGGACATGACCTCATACGCCTGAAATAAGATTGCACTTGGTAGATTATATATGCTGTGTGTAGAGGGGAGAAAAGAGCATACATGAAAACGTTCTTTTTTGTCTGTGTAGATAAGTACGCTTAGGGTTCGGGACCGGGTCGTCTGTCTGCATTGGCGTTATTTTGTTGGTAAATTAGGTAGTAAAGTGTACATCCAAAATTGCATCCATTTTCCCTATACTCTGTTCCGTTAGCCACTCTTTCTGTCAGTGCTACATATGTGAACTATTAAACGAGAAGGGGGGCTTTATGGTCCACTTCAGAATGTCATCTTAAAATAATATACTCGTTCTACCAAATTCCACTCCAGACTCTCCGTAAAAGTAAAATGCACAACATAAACTGCGACGAATGAGATAACCACATCTTCAAAAAATGGTTGAATCTACATTCACTTTGTGTTGTGCGATATGGATGTTGCACAACTCATAAACGGAGGAAAGTTAATGGTAGAGATACTAAAAAAATCTGGAGAATGCAATAACATGGGACACTGGTTGATTAGCGAATCAGGCGGCGTACATTTTGATGACAGCATCCAATTGTTATATTGATAACATCCGTAAAGATTCAATGAGAGATTTGAACAATGCCCGCACGTGCCGTGCTCATCCTTTCATCCGTCTCCTGAATACAATATTAATATTTGGACGAATTGTGTAAACAAAACAAAAATATCAGAAATGAGACTTTTTCATGCCTACACTTTCCCCTCCATTCCTCCCTCCCTCCCTATTTATTGTTTCGCTATGAAAATTCTGCTGTGTGTGTATGCACGTGTCTGTTTTTACCGGGCTATTTATCAACTCGCATAATATATCTCACTTTTCCTAGCCTGCCTGCCTTTAAAACTATCTTATTTCGGCTTTTACCAGTAGTACACAGCACTACTATATACTATACTGGCACACGCTCACACGCAACGCACACGTTTTCTTTTTCTATTTATATGGCGGTGCCAGATGGGACTCATAATTTTGCATGCATTGATGTTAGGCACGGGATGATTTATCGTGGCATAGAAAAGGCAACGATAAGAAGGATGATGATGTGTGAAAAATCTGACTTGTACACTGTATGCATGCAACACGACCAGTGATGTATGAGGACTGCTGGTATGAATAGGGATAAAATGGAAGGGAACAAGCCAAACCAAGATTTCCAGATTAGACATTCTTTCACCCTTCCAATATATGCATGAATGGAGAAACCACTTCGGAAAAGGAGGAGAGAACATGCATGCGTGTGTAGTCAAACTCTTATACCCTGTGAATGACTTTCCCACTTTGTCTTCTGTTTCCTCAACAGCACGAAAAAATGTGTGCATGTGGTGACTAGTTGATTGAAAGTGTGTGATAATTGACAATAAAAACCAAGTTTCGTATATTTACTCAAGGCAAACGTGTACTTTCCCTGATTTCCTTCCGCTGGCAAATCGGTCTCATTCATCACTTGCAAAAAAAATAATGTGTTTACTTAAGACTGCTCATGGCCATTTTTATTGTCAATTCCTTCATGGTCACATGTGCACTTGTCATTATTACTGTTCTGCGAGGGTGACAGCCCTGCTGGCTGCAAAGGCAGAAATGAATATTTAAGTCAAACTTCTAAGACTTTCAGGCCCCGTCGTACATCTTTCCTTTCGCAATGTGTTACGCACGAAAAAGAAGAGAACGTTCGTGCAATGGGAGCGTAATATTTCATGCTGCGTTTAATGTAACTTTACATCTCTGCTTTCACAGCTGGAGCCTTCCAATAGAAAACTGAATTATTAATTTGCTAGATTGATAGTAGCATAATGTATTGTTGGGGGGAGCAAGCAGGATTCAGCAATGTTTTAATTGAAAAGTTGCTTCTGAATAAACTTCCATAGTGGGGGAGAGCACGACGCGGTTAAAAGTGATCATTCTTGAGAACGGTATAATAATTAGGGTTTAAGTAGTAGGCGTTGTCCTAAAGTCCTCATATACGAAGGATCTCTAATCTGAGTAATTTTCCAAATGGTATAAATAAGTGCCTCAATAAAGACAAGGAAATGAATACTTTATTTGCCATTCGGATTCCATCATGTGAGATGTTGTGTGTGTGCACTATTTATAGGACACTTTTCTTCCCCAAAGTTTGCACGAATATCGGATTACCCTTGTTTGTATCTTCTTGCGTTTACACGTCCCATGTATATTTTATAACGACAAGAACAAAAAAGCGTCAGACAAAGGAGACAAAACCGAGTCTCAGTCAGCCCACAAGAAAATAAATGATGTTACAGTGAAACATCTTGGGAAATGTACAAGTAGAAATAATAGTATTCTTTCAGAATGACACTCGACTCTCACACCCGAGGTGGAACAAAAAGGAAGGAAGGAACTACCGCACCCGAGATATGTATCTTTCTCCCCGCGATTTCAGACAAGTTGATTACTAGGTGCATTGACAGGAGCCACAGGAGAGAGCGGTTGTGTTGCGGTGTGTGGTGGTGATGGCGGAGGTGTTGTGTCATTTTGATGAGTTTGCTTTGCTCTCCTCTTCCAAACACCTCCAACTTTTTTCCCGTTTGCAGTTCTCGTGTCATTGAATAAATGCACGTTTGTCGAATGTCATAGACAGTGGGGCTGCTGCGGGTGTACCTGATGTTAAGCTACATTTTTTATCGAAATGTATCTACACGGTTGACTACCTCCGCCATGTATTTATTCGTTTGGTGAGGCAATTTTTTGTCTTGTCTTTCATTACCTATAAGACATCTCATTTCAAGTTCCGGACAGCTTCAAGTCATTTCTCAACTGTCACCTAGAGCTCCCATCATTTTTATCTTGGCCTGTTCGATGAGCCGAGGTTCAAGGAAGCAGAGATATTCTCTCCTTGTCAGCTACGTCCGATTGTTTGATATTTGAAACCAGACTCCACAGAACCTTTTCGTTGTAGCAGAGTCTCAAATGAACTCATGGCACGCACAGTCAACAGCAGCGTTGCGTATATCTTCTTCGAAGGGGAGAACGGAACGGACGTACGAACTAAACCTCCAAAAAAGACACTAGAGATCACCTGAAAAGATGAGGACAGGAGAGTCAAGTTTTCCTCTGCTATCCCCTCCTCGACATGAAAAACATGTTCTTGGGAAAGTAATGCGAAGACATACCAATGAATCGTGAAGGTATATACCTATGTGGGGAAAGCGGGCATAGTTGAGTTGTCGACGAACATCACTAGCACCATGTTATATATAAGACAGAGGGTGACGGGGAAGCACCGGAGTTCATATATCCTATTGCCAGTGTGGCAATTGCTGGACTCATTCCAACGTGCCATTTTCATAAATTAGCTCAGCGAAGGGCCTCCAGCAAGAAATGGTTGATTTGACTCAGAAAAATGGAATTTTACATTTTTATACTACAACCAGTGGCAAGGAGCTAGGAGGCGAGTCCCACTAATAAAGTAAAAGTTAAGTACACATAGTTTCCACGCAGTTTGTGTGAGAGAGTAGTAGGAACATATAAAAGGTGGAAGGTGGCACAAGCTCAAAGTTACTATGTATATGCACCGTCGTCGTACTATATAAAAGAGAAACCGGGATGATTTCACCTTCTATCCAAATATTATGCTGCTACATTCATACAGCATCCAAGTCGTTTTCTTTTTTTACCTTTATTACTTTCCCCCTTCCTTTTCCTCGCATTTTTGCATTTTTTCTCTCCGCTAATACATCCACAAGACTACGCTCTCTTAAACAAGTGGAAAGATAGGAAAATGCATACAAACTGGTGAGAATAGCAGTTTATCTATCTCAGCGTGCTCAAGATTTATCCAACAATTTACGGGAAAGGAAAATAGTGAAAGGCAACAAGAGCCGCTATTTACTTTCACTTTTTTCTGAAATGCTTACTTTATGCTGAATGAGAAGGGGGAAAGAAAAAGGAAGATGAGCAGAAAGAGATGCTCCACTTTTACAGCTATTATTTCTACTTCATTTTAAACAAGAATGAAAAGTTATACAAAAAACGGTGTAAGCTTTTTTCCCGAGCTGAAAAAAATGGTGCGAAAGTAAAAGCCTGGGATACACCCCAACCCATATATAACCGTATAGATTGGTGTGTTGTAAGGATGTACTCACATAAATGATGCTGGAGACGTGCCAAAGGCTCTGTCTTTTCTCTTTCCATTTACCTCATTTAAAATCAGTCCCTTTCCGTCTCCCCTATAAATTTACATTGCCTATCTGCATCCAGGCAGTTTGAAACGGCTATATACTGTCGAATACATCTGCAGCACAAAACAAAACGACTCCGTTGTCGATATGTGTATATATATATATACGGTTTGAAGGTGGTATTATCCCGTCGTTATATTATAGTTTGACATGGTTGGCTATATTCCATCCCATTCCAAGGTAGGTAGTAGTAGCTAAAAAAATTATGCCCGTCCTGAATAACTATTGACTGGAATGGGTATTATGGATGCGACGCCTGGATGATGATGTAGAGATGCCGCACCGATTTTATTTTGAGGTGACAACCTTCCGTGTGCGGGCTCTGATGGAATTTGAATAAAAGGATTTCCCATCATTATCTTCATCAAAAGTCTCTCACCGCTAATACACTGATTACTTCCCTCTCAGCAGGGAACCCCTTAAATCTTTCATGAGTAAACTCAATTTTTTTTCTGCAACTTTAGCATTTTCCCTTACCATAGGGAAACTCAAAGCCAATATCGAATTCAATTAGGTATGCGGATAATAAACTAGGTGGAACGTCAAGTCAATACCCATTGTGATTATAAGAAAACACAAGGGCTGCTGCTGCTATGCCTGCCTGTGAGCAGAGCAGGAGGAAAAAAGTATATAATGGAAATGAGCCCTGCTGTTGTGACTCACACAGTGTTTTTAAAAAACTCTTTGTTTTTAGTCATAACCTAAAACTTTTTATGCCATTCTTCGAGCTTACATATAAGTCCCCTTGTCCTCGCACATTGCTGGTGGTGAGATGAGAAAAAACACTCTTAAAAAACTTAGCCGCACTGGGGAAAGTAGAAAAATATGAAATTTGAATGTCAAACTTTTTCTCATTAAAAACATGGAGAGAGGAGCTGAGGAGCCGTTGGCTGACTTCAAATGGAAATCATCATTCAGGATAACAAAATTGACTGGGTTTTTATATACAGTAGTAGTATAAACGGACGGAGACGATGGCATGAGATGGAAAGGGGGTTTAAAAAAATCGTTTTCATAAACTCGTCCAATTTATTAGTTCACAACAGGACAGCCCAGACGAGTTCGCCGCACACATCCACCATAACATGCCGAGGGATGGAAAGGGGAAAAAATGTGAAAACAAAAGGGGGAGTTTCTCGCTCCATCCAACTTGGATCATTCCACTTTTTACTAGGACCCATTTTTCTACGAGTTCGCCGCACACATCCACCATAACATGCCGAGGGATGGAAAGGGGAAAAAATGTGAAAACAAAAGGGGGAGTTTCTCGCTCCATCCAACTGGGATCATTCCACTTTTTACTAGGACCCATTTTTCATTAATAATTTTAAAAATTCGGATCGTTAGATTAAAAAGGGAGGCAAGGATCGTAAAAAGCGTATTAACCTAACTCCAATGCGACCTTTCCATTTTGATAAGGAGACTACAGAACGCAAGCAACGCAACGTGTTGTTTGATACATGGTGGCTGATGAAAATTTGTGCTAGAATGACTTTGCTGTTGACATAAGAAGATGAGGAATTGTTTCGTGATTAAAAAAATTAGGAAAGTCATTGAGTTTTTTTTATCAGTAGTCTGCAAGCGAGAAAAATGTTTTTAGCACGGTATGGTATTTATGACATTTTTAGATAATAAATGTAATAAGTGGTAGCAGTAGTGTAATAGTAGTTACATGGAAATGTTTGTAATGCAGATCATTGCAGCATAAAAATGTAATCTTTTGCGTTCCAGTGCGGACGCTTTTATGTTACGAAATGAAATAGTGGTATAGGTAGGTGGTGCTTGACGGGAAAGCGGAATGTGCCTGGAAAACTTAAATACACACGACACTATATTAAATACTAATGGCTGCTATACGACGCTTCTACTATTATGCAGCTAATAATGCAATGTGCAACAACGTATCATGACGGCACGGAAGAACTCGTCTCGTCTGCTGATGCCGTTCCCTAAAACCATCCTTCCGTATTGCAACAACGGGAACGTTGTTAGTTGTAGTAAGTTGAAAACAAACTTTATCCTGTTGTTTGAGCAAGAAGAAATATTAAAGAAAATGCCAGGGAAAAAGTTATCGTTTGGCCGTCGTCCTCTGAGAAATATATAGTTGGTGGGAATGAGGTGTATAGTAACGCATATGATGAGGAAGGGGAAAGAGAGATGAAAGTCCTTTTATACTGTAAAACGTTTCCAATTTGGATCGCTTAAACAGTAAAGTGGAGGTGTAGAAAGTAAGTAGGCACAACTTTTGCTTCCAGAGGAGTTGTTTTGGGAGCTCGAGTTGAAAGCTGTCGGCATTTGGAAGCAAAAGAGTTTTCTGGAACTTTTTCTTTACGTGAATACAAGCTTAAATGCACGAGTTGGGTTGGAATGTCTTATTATTAGTATTAGGACAGATATATAAAGCATATTATAAAGTCCTTTGAGAATAGAATAGAACAAAAAATCTTAAGTGATTTCAGTTATTCTATCATCATCATCATTTGGACTCACGAAGTAAACTGAACAATGGTATGTATAGGGTATGAGGGAATGAGCTGAGCTAATGGTAAGAAATATTACGTACAACGAAACGTGCATCAATTTAGTTATTGCAAACGTTTAAACATTTAATCACCTTTTCGAATCTATAATAGTTGGGTTACGATCCAATTTTCGTCTTTGCAAATAAAAAATATTCTTATAGTACATACTTCCGCACACGCAGGCAGAGTAAAAAAATAGAAAATCATATTTAAAATCATCGTGTTAAACATAGGTAAGTAGAATAATAGGCACACTGCATTTAGACAAATAGTACATTCATTGCGTCATTTAGTGACCTCATTACTACGTCAATCAGTAATTCACATTTTAAAAATTTCGATTTATGCTACTGTTACACTCAAACTACTAGTTCGACTGTCAATTGGTCCGCAACACGTACTGGCCGTGCAATTCCCCGTTGTAGAGAGAGCAGCGCATGACAAATAGCACTCGTCTCCAACATCCTTTCCCGTGATAATAGATTGCTGTTAATAAAATATAGATTTAAGCCACAAACAGCACCACACCTTCGAACTATATACCTACATACAAAGATTTTAACAAACCTCAGAAAACTCTGGTTGAATAGTTGTTGAGTGGATTCCTTCGTTGTGAAAAAATTCCTTCACCTTTTCAGCAATCTGAAAGTATCCCTGCAAGTCCCTACATCTACAACCCACAAAGACATTGTTAGATAGACATAAGATTTACAGGTTTGTTCTTAAATGTAATCCGCGCACCTAATGTGAGCCGTGGCAATTATTCTTTCTCCTGCTAGCTGCCAAATGTGCAATTCATGAACCCCTAAGACCCCATCAATTTCACTTAACAATTTATTCTCCAATTCCTCCACCTATAGAAATATAAGGTACACCTTTAGTGTTTATAAATTCTATCAGTTCTACATTCAATTTGTGAAACATTTTAGAGGTTTACCTTGATGTGGGTGGGGACAGTTTGCAGTAAAATCAACGAAGACTCTATCACTGTGCATACAAACAGCAAAAAACTGGAATTACTTTTACCTCATCATATATTTACAATTTTTAAGAAATGATAACGGCTAACTTACAAAGTGGGTAAACCGAAATCAGAATCAAAGCCACCATGATCACGCTCAGAGCCGGATCTATATACAACTTTGTACTCCCAGTCTGTTAGCCAAATAACTAGAGCTGATATTACCACAATCACAGATCCGAGAGCATCTGCCAACAAATGTAGAAAGACACCTCTGATGTTCATCTGTAATTCAAAATCATGTAAATATGGAATTCATTTAGTACCGTTAGTACTAGCAAGAACTCAACAAAAACTTTTTTTATAATGAAACAATTGATTTGATAAATATACCTGATCGGCACTTTGAGGTTTTGGCTTAGTGTTATTTACATTCGGTTCTGGTGGTTCGCGTTGGTTTACTTGTTCATCGTTATTTTCTTTGTTGTTGATGTTATTATTATCCTTCTTCTTGACATTGATTTCTGTTTCCGTATCGCTGTCATCACTTTCGCCTTCACCTTCAGCACTTGAAACCATTCGTGTCAATCTATTTGAGTGAGTGAGAGTAGATCGTCGAGGTTCCACTTGTATGTTTCGAGAATTGTGTTGGTGGCTGTGGGAGTGAGGTTCTAAGATCATAATAATAATAATAATAATAAATAACATCATTAACATGTTCCTCCTGAGCTACTCCTTATGTCCTTAGATTGTTGAAATAGCAGTAATTATTAGCAGTAATTAACAGTGATTATTAGACCTCTAAAAATGCAGAGACCAACAAGATTCATGAGCAATCCAATAGCCCCAACGATAAGTACCAACAATGGTCTTTCCACAGGTTCCGGTTCAACAAACCTGAATGAAAATACCAATTTCAACTCAAGCTTACTTAGTCAATCCCAAATGTTGAATACAACAAGTAGTACAATAATATACTACTAATTAACATTAGGTACCTTTTGATAGACTCGGCAACAATGGAGAAACAAAGGGCAATGAGAAATACAGCGTTCACCAAAGCACCCAACACCTCCGCTCT